>JAKCOX010000442.1:0-102837 GCA_022605575.1 Laterallus jamaicensis coturniculus
TATACTCAAAGGGGGCACTGGGGATGGGGGGCTGGACCCCCCCACCCATATATCTGGAGGGGGACCCCCCCACAGACCCAGAGGGGACACTGGGGATGGGGTGCTGGGGTGTGCTTGGGGCAGGGGGCAGGTGTCAGTGGGGGAGGGTTTGGGGGGTCCTGGGGGAGGGTCTCAGGGAAGGCGCTGAGGGTGTCGGGCATGGAGGGGGCCATGGAGGGGAGGGGGTCCCGGGGCTGGGGGGGTCTGGGGGGGGGGGTTGAGGGGGGCTGTCCTGGGGCGGGGGGAGGGTGTATGTGTGATGTCCCGGGTTGGGGGGGTGTCCCGGGGCTGGGGGGGGGGTCTCGAGGCAGGGGGGTGTCCCGGGTTGGGGGGGGTGGATGTCCCGGGGCTGGGCAAGGGTGATGTCCCAGGTTGGGGGGGTGGATGTCCCAGGGCGGAGGGGGGGGTGGGGGGTGTGTCGTCCCGGGGCTGAGGGTGGGGGGTGATGTCCCGGGCCGGGAAGGGGTCCCGGGGCCGGGAGGGGGTCCCGGGGCTGGGGGTGTGCTGGGGCAGGGAGGGGGTCCCGGGGCTGGGGTTGGGGGTGATTTCCCGGGGCAGGCAGGGGGGGGTTGTCCCGGGGCTGGGGGGGGCGGGGTCGTGGGGGCTGGCGGGGGGGTGATGCCTCGGGTTGGGGGATGGATGTCCCGGGGCGGAGGGAAGGGGGGTGTGGAGGGGGGGGGGATGTCCCGGGGCTGGGCAGGGGTCCCGCGGCTGGGGTGGGGGTGATGTCCCTGGGCAGGGGGGTGTCCCGGGCCGGGAGGGTGTCCCGGGGCTGGGGGGGGGTCCCGGGGCTGGGGGGGGGTTGATGTCCCGGGGCCAGGAGGGGGGTCCCGGGGCTGGGGGGGGTGGGGGGTGATGTCCCTGGGCAGGGGGGTGTCCCGGGCCGGGAGGGTGTCCCGGGGCTGGGGGGTGGCCCCGGGGCTGGGCACGGGTCCCGGGTCTGGGGGTGGGGGTTGATGTCCCGGCCCGGGAGGGTGTCCCGGGGCTGGGGGGGGGTCCCGGGTCTGGGGGGGGGTCCCGCGGCCGCACCTCCTCCAGGACTCGCCGGATGCCCTCGGTGGGGGCGTCCCCGGTAGCCCGGGTCCTCGGAGAGCAGCTTGAGCACGCGGACGCGGCCGCCGGGGCAGCGGGGCGAACACGTCGGTGAAGGTCCCGCCGCGGTCGATGGCGAATTGGAACCCGCGGGGACCCGGCGCCGCCATGGCGGGACCGGGACCGGGCCGGGGACGGCACCGGGCGGCTCGGCTGGGCTCGGCTGGGCTCGGCTGGGCTCGGCTGGGCTCGGCTGGGCTCGGCTGGGCTCGGCTCCGCTCGACCCCGCTCGGTCCCCCGGGCAGCGCCGAGCACCGGCCCTCGGGGAGGGGGCGTGGCCTCGGCGGGGGCGTGGCCTCGGCGGGGGGCGTGGCCTCGGCGGGGGGCGTGCCCCAAGCAGTGCCCCTAGGGGGGCTCGGCTGGACTCGGCTGGACTCGGCTCCTCTCGGCTGGACTCGGTCCCGCTCGGCTGGACTCGGCTGGACTCGGCTCCTCTCGGCTGGACTCGGTCCCGCTCGGCTGGACTCGGCTGGACTCGGCTCCTCTCGGCTGGACTCGGTCCCGCTCGGCTGGACTCGGCTGGACTCGGCTCCTCTCGGCTGGACTCGGTCCCGCTCGGCTGGACTCGGCTCCTCTCGACCCCGCTCGGCCCCCGCCGCTCCCCCGGGGCAGCGCAGAGCACCGGCCCCCCCGGGAGGGGGCGTGGCCTCGACTGGGGGCGTGGCCTCGGCTGGGGGCGTGGCCTCGGCTGGGGGCGTGGCCTCGGCTGGGGGCGTGGCCTCGGCTGGGGGCGTGCCCCAAAGAGTGCCCCTATAGGGGGACTCGGCTGGGCTCGGTCCCGCTCGGCCCCCGCCGGTCCCCCGGGGCAGCGCAGAGCACCGGCCCTCCGGGAGGGGGCGTGGCTGGGTTAGGGGCGTGGCCTCGGCTGGGGGGCGTTCCCCAAGGAGTGCCCCTATGGGGGGCTCGGCTGGGCTCGGCTGGACTCGGCCCCGCTCGGCTCCTCTCGGCCCCGCTCGGCCCCCGCCGCTCCCCCGGGGCAGCGCAGAGCACTGGGCCCCCCCGGGAGGGGGCGTGGCTGGGTTAGGGGCGTGGCCTCATCTGGGGGCGTGCCCCAAGGAGTGCCCCTATAGGCTGATCGGGGGGGCGTGTGTCTGGGGGCGTGGTCTCGGCGGGGGGCGTGGTCTCCCGCGAAGCCGTGCCCCTATAGGCCGATCCGGGGGCGGGGGTGGCGCCAGGGGACGCGGCCTCGCCGGAAGAGGCGTGTCCTGGGCGGGGTGTGTGTCCACAACAGGGGGCGTGTCCTCGGCGGGAGGGGGCGTGGCCTGAGGGGGAGGGCGTGGCTATAAGGCAGCCCGGAGGGGGAAGGGGGTCTCGCTGGAGGGGGCGTGTCCACCGCCAGGGGGCGTGGCCTCAGAGGCAGGGGGGCGTGGCCTCTAAGGAGGGCATCCCCATAAGTCAACGGGGGGGGGGGAGGGACGACACGTGGCCTCGCTGGAGGGGGCGTGGCCACGGCAGGGATGGGCGGGGCCGAGCGTCAAGGGGGCGTGCCCTTAGTGACGGGGCGTGGCCTCATGGTCAGGGGGCGTGGCTAATAAGAGGGGGCGTGGCCTATGGGGAGGGCGTCCCTATAAGCCAGCCTGTGGGGGGATGGGACAGGACTTGGTCTTGCTGGAGAGGGGCGTGCCCACAACAGAGGGCGTGGCCATAGTGTCGGGGGCGTGGCCTCGCTGGAGGAGGCGTGGCCTGAGGGGAGGGCGTCCCTCTAAGCCAGCTTGGGGGGGGATGAGACAGGACCTGGCCTTGCTGGAGGGGGGCGTGTCCACAACAGGGGGCGTGGTCTTAGCGACAAGGGGCGTGGCTAATGAGAGGGGGCGTGGCCTATGGGGAGGGCGTCCCTATAAGCCAGCCTGTGGGGGGATGGGACAGGACGTGGTCTTGCTGGACGGGGGGCGTTTCCTCGCCTCAGGGGGCGTGTCCTCACATCAGGGGGCGTGTCCCCGCCTCAGTGGGCGTGTCATCGCGACAGGGGGCGTGTCCTCACGTCACGGGGCGTGTCCAAGCTTCAGGGGTCGTGTCCTCATGCCAGGGGGCGTGTCCTGGCATCAGTGGGCGTATCCTGCGTCAGGAGGCGTGTCCCCGCAACAGGAGGCGTGCCCAAGCGTCGGGGGCGTGTCCAAGGTTCAGGGGGCGTGTCCCCGCGCCAGGGGGGCGTGGCCTTAGCGACAAGGGGCGTGACCTTATGGACAGGGGCATGGCCTGAGGGGAGGGGGCGTGGCCTGAGGGGAGGGCGTCCCTGTAAACCAGCCGCGGGGGGGATTGGACAGGACGTGGTCTTGCTGGAGTGGGGGCGTGTCCCCGCGTCAGGGAGGCGTGGTCAAGCGTCAATAGGCGTGCCCAAGCTTCAGGGGGCGTAGTCCAAGGTTCAGGGGGCGTGTCCAAGGTTCAGGGGGCGTGTCCAAGGTTTCAGGGGGCGTGTCCAAGGTTCAGGGGGCGTGTCCAAGGTTCAGGGGGCGTGTCCAAGGTTTCAGGGGGCGTGTCCAAGGTTCAGGGGGCGTGTCCAAGGTTCAGGGGGCGTGTCCAAGGTTCAGGGGGCGTGTCCAAGGTTTCAGGGGGCGTGTCCAAGGTTCAGGGGGCGTGTCCAAGGTTCAGGGGGCGTGTCCAAGGTTTCAGGGGGCGTGTCCAAGGTTTCAGGGGGCGTGTCCAATGTTTCGGGGGGCGTGTCCCTGTCTCAGTGGGCGTGTCCCTGTCTCAGTGGGCGTGTCCCTGTCTCAGGGGGCGTGTCCCCGAGCCAGTGGGCGTGTCCCTGTCTCAGTGGGCGTGTCCCTGTCTCAGGGGGCGTGTCCCTGTCTCAGGGGGCGTGTCCCCGAGCCAGTGGGCGTGTCCCTGTCTCAGTGGGCGTGTCCCTGTCTCAGGGGGCGTGTCCCCGAGCCAGTGGGCGTGTCCCTGTCTCAGTGGGCGTGTCCCTGTCTCAGGGGGCGTGTCCCTGTCTCAGTGGGCGTGTCCCTGTCTCAGGGGGCGTGTCCTCGCCTCAGGGGGCGTGTCCCCGCTCCAGGGGGCGTGTCCCTGTCTCGGGGGCGTGTCCCTGTCTCGGGGGCGTGTCCCCGCGCGGTGCCCGCTGGGAGCCGCAGTCCCGGCCACGCTGCCCGCGGTCCCCCCGCTCCCCATCCCGCTCCCCATCCCGCTCCCCCCGGTCCCCCTGGTGCCCCTGGTGCCCCCGGTGCCCCCGGTCGCCATGGCGGCCCCGGAGCTGCTGTCGGACGAGGGTTTCCGTGCGGACGGGCGGCGGCCGCAGGAGATCCGCAAGGTGCGGGCCCGCACCGGCCTCTTCGCGCGGGCCGACGGCTCGGCCTACATCGAGCAGGGCAACACCAAGGCGCTGGCGGCCGTCTACGGCCCGCACGAGGTGGGGCCGGGACCGCGGGACACCCTGGGTACACCCCCCCCCACATCCCCCCGGGTCCCCCTGCTTCCCCCCCCCGGGACCCCCTGGATCCCCCCCCCCAGCCCCCCGGGACCCCCTGCTTCCCCCCCCCCGGGACCCCCTGCTTCCCCCACTCGGGACCCCCTGCTTCCCCCCCCGGGACCCCCTGGATCCCCCCCCCAGCCCCCCGGGACCCCCTGCTTCCCCCCCTCCCACAGCCCCCCGGTCCCCCTGCTTCCCCCCCCGGGACCCCCTGGATCCCCCCTCCCACAGCCCCCCGGTCCCCCTGCTTCCCCCCCCGGGACCCCCTGCTTCCCCCCCTCCCGGGACCCCCTGGATCCCTCCCCCCAGCCCCCCGGTCCCCCTGCTTCCCGCCCCCCGGATTCCCCCTGTTCCCTCCCCCCCGCCCCCCCGCAGCCCCCCGGACCCCCTGCTTCCCCCCCCCGGGACCCCCTGGATCCCCCCTCCCACAGCCCCCCGGGACCCCCCCCACATCCCCCCGGACCCCCTGCATCTCCCCTCCCTGACTCCCCCTGGATCCCCCCCGGGTCCCCCCCCACATCCCCCCGGTCCCCCTGCTTCCTGCCCCCCGGATTCCCCCTGTTCCCGCCCCCCCGCAGCCCCCCGGACCCCCTGCTTCCCCCCCCCCGGGACCCCCTGTATCCCCCTCCCCAGACCCCCGGGACCCCCTGCTTCCCCCCCCTAGGTTCCCTCTGGATCCCCCCCCCAGCCCCCCCGGACCCCCTGCTTCCCCCCCCCGGGTTCCCCCTGGATTCCCCCCCCCCCCAGACCCCCGGACCCCCTGCTTCTCCCCTCCCGGGACCCCCTGGATCCCCTGCTTCCCCCCCCCCCCCCCCGCACCCCCCGGATCCCCCCCACATCCCTCCAGACCCCCTGCATCCCCCCTCCCTGGTTCCCCCCGCAGCCCCCCAACCTGGTTCCCCCTGGATCCCTCCCCCCTGCAGCCCCCCCGGACCCCCTGCTTCCCCCCCCCGGGACCCCCTGCATCCCCCCCCCCCCAGGTTCCCCCTGTATCCCCTCCCCGCAGCCCCCCCGGTTCCCCTGCAGCATCTCCCCTCCCGGGTCCCCCCTGGATCCCCCTAACCCGGGTCCCCCTGCTTCCCCCCCTCTCCCAGGTTGCCCCTGTTCCCCCCCCTCGCCCCCCGCAGCCCCCCGGGTCCCCTGCTTCCCCCCCCCAGGTTCCCCTGTATCCTCCCCCCACAGCCCCCCGGCACCCCCCGCAGCCCCCCCCGGTTCCCCCTGCAGCCCCCCAGTCCGGGTCCCCCTGCTTCCCCCCCCTCCGGATTCCCCCTGTTCCCCCCCGGGTCCCCCTGCAGCATCTCCCCTCCCTGGTTCCCCCTGCAGCCCCCCAGGTTCCCCCTGTATCCCCCCCCCCGCAGCCCCCCGGACCCCCTGCTTCCCCCCCACCAGGTTCCCCCTGGATCCCCCCCCCAGCCCCCCGGTTCCCCCCTGCTTCCCCCCCCAGACCCCCGGGACCCCCTGCTTTCCCCCCCCCCCCCGCAACCCCCCGGGTCCCCCCCCACATCCCTCCAGACCCCCTGCATCCCCCCTCCCTGGTTCCCCCCGCAGCCCCCCAACCCGGATTCCCTTGGATCCCCTCCCCACATCCTCCTGGACCCCCTGCAGCTTCCCCCCCCCACCCAGGTTCCCCCTGTTCCCCCCCACCGCCCCCCGCAGCCCCCGGGTCCCCCCCCACTTCCCCCCAGACCCCCTGCATCCCCCCCCCCCAGGTTCCCCCTGTATCCCCCCCCGCAGCCCCCCAGACCCCCTGCAGCATCTCCCCTCCCTGGTTCCCCCTGGATCCCCCCCCGCAGCCCCCGGGTCCCCCCGCAGCCCCCCCCGGTTCCCCCTGGATCCCCCCAACCCGGGTCCCCCTGCTTCCCCCCCCCCCCACCCCAGGGTCCCCCTGGACCCCCCCCCCCACAGCCCCCCGGGTCCCCTGCTTCCCCCCCTCCCAGGTTCCCCCTGTATCCCCCCAACCTGGGTTCCCCTGCTTCCCCCCTCCCTGGTTCCCCCTGGATCCCCCCACCACATCCTCCCGGACCCCCCTGGATTCCCCCCCCTTCCTCAGTTTCCCCATCTCCCCCCATCCCTCCCCTCAGTTTCCCCATGCCCCCCAGTCCCCCCCCTTCCTCAGTTTCCCCACCTCCCCCCAGTCCCCCCTAAGCCCCCCCAGTTTCCTTACCCTTCCTCAGTTTCCCATCTCCCCCACATCCCCCCAGTTTCCCCATTCCCCCCACCTCCCCCCAGTCTCCCCCCCTTCCTCAGTTTCTCCATCTCCCCCCAGTCCTCCCCATCTCCCCAGTCCCCCTCACCTCCCGCCAGTTACCCCATAGCCGCCCAGTCCCCTTCCCCTTCCTCAGTTTCCCCATCTCCCCTGGTCCCCCCCCTCTCAGTTTCCCCATTCCCCCCAAGCCCCTCCAGTCCCCCACTCCTTCCTTAGTCCCCCCATCTCCCCCCAGTTTCCCCATCTCCCCCCAGTTTCCCCATCTCCCCCCAGTTTCCCCACCCTTCCTCAGTTTCCCCACCTCCCCCCAGTCCCCCCCTTCCTCAGTTTCCCCAGCCCTCCATGCCCCCCCAGTCTCCCCCACCAGTTTCCCCGTCTCCCCCCAGTTTCCCCACCCTTCCTCAGTTTCCCCATCTCCCCCCAGTCCCCCCCATTTCCCCCCAGTTTCCCCATCCTTCCTCAGTTTCCCCATCTCCCCCATCCCCCCCACCTCCCCCCAGTCTCCCCATCCCCCCCACATCCCCCCAGTTTCCCCATTCCCCCAACTTCCCCCAGTTTCCCCATTCCCCCAGTCCTTTCATCCCCCAGTTTCCCCATCTCCCCCCCAGTTTCCCCGTCCTTCCTCAGTTTCCCATCTCCCACTTTCCCCCCCACTTCCCCCCAGTTTCCCCATCTCCCCCCGAGTTTCCACCCTTCCTCAGTTTCCCCATCCCCCATCCCCATCGCCCCCATGCCCCCCCAGTCCCCCTCCCCTTCCTCAGTTTCCTCACCTCCCCCCAGTTTCCCCATGCCCCCCAGTTTCGCCACCCTTCCTCAGTCCCCCGAGTCCCCCCATGTCCCCCTGCCCCCAGTCCCCCCCATGCCCCCCCAGTCCCCCCCTTCCTCAGTTTCCCCAGCCCACATCCCCATCCTCCCCATGCCCTCCAGTCCCCCCCTCCTTCCTCAGTTTCCCCACCTCCCCCCAGTTTCCCCATGCCCCCCAAGTTTCCCCACCTTTCCTCAGTCCCCCCAGACCTCCATGCCCCCCAGTCCCCCCCCCTTCCACAGTTTCCCCATACCCTGTCCCCATCCTCCCCATCCCTCCCATGCCCCCCAGTCCCCCCTCATCCCCCATCCCCCCCATGCCCCCCCAGTCCCCCTCCCCTTCCTCAGTTTCCCCATCCCCATCCCCCCCATGCCCCCCCATCCCCCATCCCCATCCCCCCCATGCCCCCCCCAGTCCCCCTCCCCTTTCCTCAGTTTCCCCATCCCCCCATCCCCATCCCCCCCCTGCCCCCCCAGTCCCCTTCCTCAGTTTCCCCTCCCCCCCAGTCTCCCCCTCCCCTTCCTCAGTTTCCCCTCCCCCCCAGGTGCGGGTGGGTCGTGGCCGGGCGCTGCCGGACCGGGCGCTGGTGACCTGTCGCTTCAGCCTGGCCACCTTCAGCGCGGGCGAGCGGCGCCGGCGGCCGCACGGCGACCGGCACACGGCGGAGCTGGCGCTGCACCTGCGCCAGACCTGCGAGGCCGCCATCCTCACCGCGCTCTACCCGCGGGCACAGATTGACATCTGCGTGCAGGTGGGGTGGGGATGGGATGGGATGGGGATGGGATGGGATGGGATGGGGATGGGATGGGGGTGGGGTGGGGATGGGATGGGATGGGATGGGGATGGGGATGGGATGGGGATGGGATGGGGATGGGATGGGGATGGGGATGGGATGGGATAGGGTGGGGATGGGATGGGATAGGGTGGGGATGGGATGGGATGGGGATGGGGATGGGATGGGATGGGGATGGGGATGGGGATGGGATGGGATGGGGATGGGATGGGATGGGAATGGGATGGGGATGGGATGGGGATGGGGATGGGATGGGATGGGATGGGGATGGGATGGGATGGGATGGGAATGGGATGGGGATGGGATGGGGATGGGGATGGGATGGGATGGGATAGGGTGGGGATGGGATGGGATGGGAGGGGGATGGGGATGGGATGGGGGTGGGGTGGGGATGGGATGGGATGGGATGGGGATGGGGATGGGATGGGGATGGGATGGGGATGGGGATGGGGATGGGATGGGGGACATGCATCGGGACACATGAGGGATGGGGACATGCATGTTCAATAGGGGGATGTGTGGGGTGAGGGGACATACATGGGGCATGGGAGGACACCCATGGGACAAGGGGACACACATGGGTCGGGGGACATACACAGGGGACAGGGGCATCATGGGATGGACATGTGTGTCACAGGGTCACATGCATGTCCTGGGGGTCACATGTGCCATTGGGTCACACGTGTGTCCCAGGGCTCACACACGTGTGTGTCATGGGCTCACATGTGTGTCATGGGCTCACAGACATGTGTCATGGGGTCACATATGTGTGTGTCATGGGCTCATACATGTATCAGGGGCTCACACGCATGTCCCAGGTCTCACACATATGTGCCATGGGCTCACATGTGTCATTGGCTCTCACACACATGTCCCAGCGCTCAGACACACATGTGTGTGTCATGGGCTCAGACACGTGTGTCATGGGCTCACACATGTGTCCCAGCGCTCACACATGTGTGTCATAGGCTCACACATTTATGTCATAGGCTCACACACATGTGTCCCAGCACACAGACGTGTGTGTGATGGGCTCATACACGTGCCATGTACCAACACGCATGTCCTGTGGTTCACACACGTGTCATGTGCTCACACACGTGTCACATGGCTCATACACATGTCATGTGCTCACACACGTGTCCCATGGCTCATACACGTGTCCCATGGCTCACACACACGTGTCATGTGCTCACACACGTGTCATGGGTCACACACATGTCTCGTGGCTCACACGCGTTCTTGGGTCACACTCATGTATCATGTGCTCACACGTGTCCCATGGCTCCCACACGTGTCCCATGGCTCACACACACGTGTCATGTGCTCACACACGTGTCATGGGTCACACACATGTCCCGTGGCTCACACATGTGTCATGGGCTCACACACGTGTCCCGTGGCTCACACGCGTTCATGGGTCACACTCATGTATCATGTGCTCACACACGTGTCCCATGGCTCCCACACGTGTCATGGCTCACACACATGTCCGTGGCTCACCCCCCGTGCCCTGGGCCATGTCCCCCCCCTCTCTCTCTCCCCCCAGATCCTGCAGGCGGACGGCGGCAGCTTCGTGGCCGGGGTGAACGCGGCGTCGCTGGCGCTGCTGGACGCGGGGATCCCGCTGCGCGACCGCGTGTGCGCCGGCTCGGCCGGGCTGGCCGGGGACCTGCCGCTGGCCGACCTGAGCGCGGCCGAGGAGGCGGCGGGGGGCCCGCGGCTGGCGCTGGCGCTGCTGCCCGCGCCCGACCGCCTGGCACTGCTGCGCCTGGGCTGCCGCCTGCCCGCCCAGCGCCTGGAGCCCGTGCTGGAGGCGGCCAACGGCGCCTGCCGGGCGCTCAGCGCCGTGCTGGGCCAGGGGCTGCGCCAGGGGCTGCGCGAGGCGGCCGCGCTCACGGGGGGGTGAGGGGGGAATAAACACCTGTGTCATGGGACATGTGTGTGTCATGTGTGTCATGGGACAGGTGTGACATGTGACGTGTGTGTCATGGGACATGTGTGTGACATGTGCGTCATGGGATGCGTGTGTAATACAACATGTGTGACATGGGGACATGTGACGTGCGTGTGTCATGGGACATGTGTGTGTCATGTGTGTGTCATGGGACATGTGTGTGTCATGTGTGTCATGGGACATGTGTGTGTCATGCAACATGTGTGACATGTGACGTGTGTGTCATACAACGTGTGTGACATGTGACATGTGTGTGTCATGGGACATGTGTGTGACATGTGTGTCATGGGGTGGGGCTCAGCGCCGTGCTGGGCCAGGGGCTGCGCCAGGGGCTGCGCGAGGCGGCTGCGCTCACGGGGGGGTGAGGGGGAATAAACACCTGTGTCATGGGACATGGGACATGTGTGTGTCATGGGACGTGTGTGTGACATGTGTGTCATGGGACATGTGTGTCATACAACATGTGTGACATGTGACATGTGACATGTGTGTGTCATGGGACATGTGTGTGACATGTGTGTCATGGGATGGGGCTCAGCGCCGTGCTGGGCCAGGGGCTGCGCCAGGGGCTGCGCGAGGCGGCTGCGCTCACGGGGGGGTGAGGGGGAATAAACACCTGTGTCATGGGACATGGGACATGTGTGTGTCATGGGACGTGTGTGGGCTGTGTGTGTCATGGGACATCCCTGTCATGGGACATGTGTGGTACGTGTGTGTCATGGGACACGTGTTGGAACATGTGTGTCAAGATATGTGTGTGACATGGGACATGTGTGTCATGGGGTGGGGCTCAGCGCCGTGCTGGGCCAGGGGCTGCGCCAGGGGCTGCGGGAGGCGGCCGCGCTCACGGGGGGGGTGAGGGGGGAATAAACACCTGTGTCATGGGACATGTGTGTCAGGACATGTGTGGGACTTGTGTGTCATGGGACGTGTGTGTCAGGATGTGTGTTTTGGGACGTGTGTCATGGAACATGTGTGGGACACGTGTGTTGGTGTGTCAGGACATGTGTGTCATGGGACATGTATGTCAGAATGTGTGTGTCAGGACATGTGTGGGATGTGTGTTGGGACATGTGTGTCACAGAATCCCAGACTCCCAGGGGTTGGAAGGGCCCTGGAGAGCTCCTGGGGTCCAACCCCCCTGCCAAAGCAGGGTCCCTAGGACAGGGCACACAGGTCCAGATGGGGCTGGAATCTCTCCAGAGAAGGAGACTCCACACCCCCTGGGCAGCCTGGCCCAGGGCTCCCTCACCCTCACTGGGAAGAAGTTCTTCCCCATGTTGGTGTGGAACTCCCTGTGCTCCAACTTGAGCCCATCCCCCCCTTGTCCTGTCCCCACAGACACTGAAAAGGGGCTGGCCATTCCCCTGCATCCCACCCTTCAGATATTGATAACCATTGATCAGATCCCCCCTGAGTCTTCTTCTCTCCAGGCTGAACAGCCCCAGCTCCCCCAGCCTTTCCTCCCAGGGGAGATGCTCCAGGCCCTTCAGCATCTCCTCAGCCTCCTCTGGCCTCTCTCCAGGAGATCCCTGGCTGTTTGATCCCAGGGAGCCCAGCACTGGACACAACACTCCAGGTGGGGCCTGAGCAGGGCAGAGCAGAGGGGGAGGATCCCCTCCTGTCACCTGCTGCCCACACTCCTCCTGATGCCCCCAGGATCCCAGCCCCGTGGAGCTGCTGCTCTCCCTGGGCTGCCTGGGGTGACTCAGCCCCACACCTCCCCTCCTTCTGCGCCCCCCTGAGCATCCCCAGCGCCCCCGCAGGCTCCACCCGGCTCTGGCAGGGCTGTTCCTCCTGGCGCCTCACCTCGGCTCCGGCCCCGGTGGTCCCCTCGAGAACGGGGCTCCCTCCTCCCTGCCAAGGATCCCTCCCTGTGTCTCCAGACCTGCCTCCATCCCTCCTTGTGTGTCACCTGCCTCCATCCCTCACTGTGTCTCCAGAGCTGCCTCCATCCCTCCCTGTGTGTCACCTGCCTCCATCCCTCCCTGTGTCTCCAGACCTGCCTCCATCCCTCTGTGTCTCCAGACCTGCCTCCATCCCTCTGTGTCTCCAGACCTGCCTCCATCCCTCCCTGTGTGTCACCTGCCTCCAGCCCTCCCTGTGTCTCCAGAGCTGCCTCCAGCCCTCCCTGTGTGTCACCTGCCTCCATCCCTCCCTGTCTCCAGAGCTGCTTCTATCCCTCCCTCTGTTTCCACACCTGCCTCCATCCTTCCCTGTGTCTCCAGACCTGCCTCCATCCCTTCCCCTCCCCACCCCCGAGGCTCACAGCCTGTCCTGAGGCTCAGAGGAGCTCTGCTGTCCCTGCCTGCCGCTTGGGAGCATCACAGAATCATGAAATCATGGAAGGGATTCAGGATTCCATCCTGAGCTGGGAGGGATCCATAAGGATCATCGAGTCCGACTCCCAGCTCCACACAGCCCAGTGTGGTCAGAGACAGGACTGAGGGCATCGTCCAGACACTCCTTGCCCTCAGCCCAGCTCGGGGCTGGGACCCCTTCCCTGGGGAGCCTGTGCCAGCACCCAACCTGCTCTCAGCACAGAACCTCTTCCTGACACTCAGCTTAACCCTCCCCTGGCACAGCTTCATACCATTCCCTCAGGTTCTATCCCTGGTCTCCAAAGAGAGAAGAGAGATGGGCACTGCCCCTGCGCTCCCCTCGGCAGGCAGCCACAGACCCCATGAGGTCTCTCCTCAGCCTCCTCTTCTCCAGGGTGAGCAACCCCGGGGCCTTCAGCCTCTCCTGGTGAGCCTTCCCCTCCAGACCTTCCCCATCCTCCTCCGGACACTCTCCAATGGCTCCATGTCCCTCACTGGATTTTTCTTTCCTTCTTTCCAGTGTAGAGCCCACCGGCCCAGCATCTCCCAGGGCAGCTCCAGCTGCTCAGCAGACACCCCAGTACAAACCACAGCTCCCAGCAGCTCCTGGGGCAGCTCCAGCTGCTCAGCAGACACCCCAGTGCTGGTATGAAGCTGTGCCAGGGGAGGGTTAAGCTGGGTGTCAGGAAGAGGTTCTGTGCTGAGAGGGGGTCGGGTGCTGGCACAGGCTCCCCAGGGAAGGGGTCCCAGCCCCGAGCTGGGCTGAGGGCAAGGAGTGTCTGGACGATGCCCTCAGTCCTGTCTCTGACCTCACTGGGCTGTGTGGAGCTGGGAGTCGGACTCGACGATCCTTATGGATCCCTTCCAGCTCAGGATATTCCATGAGACGCCAGGACATGCTGCCTCCACCTCTCCAACAGCTCTCAGAGAGCCAGGCCAGGACGCAGAGCCAGGGCAGCTCATCGGCCAGGCCTGCAGCTCCCGGGGCATCCTGGCACCCAGACCCCGGTGCCTGCACCCCCTGGAGATGCCCTGCAGCTCCTGGGGACACCCTGCACCTCCTGGGGCATCCTGGCACCCAGACCCCGGTGCCTGCACCCTGCTGGGGATGCCCTGCCCACCCAGGGAAGGTGCAGGTGTCCTTGGCTGCAGCAGCCCTGAACCACACCAGAGAGCTGGAAGACGCTTTCCTCAAGGATGCTGCAGCCCCGTGGCTTTCCCTTGGTGCTTGGTTTGGGAAACACCCTCTGCCAGAGCTGGGGTGCTGACGCTGCTCTCTCCCAGCCGGATCCGGAGCGTCGCTCCACAGCCACATCGCTGAGCTGCTGGGTCACAGTTTGGGGGTCGCTGCAGAGGGTGACACACATGGGAGCTGCAGCCTCACATGGAGAGAGCATCCCTGTGCTCAGCAGCCCTCCCAGGACTCCTGCTGTGGTGGTTTGGCCCTGGATGGGGGCCAGGCGCCCACCAAAGCCACTCCATCGCTCCCCTTGTCAGCTGGATGGGGGAGAAAATAGATACTGGGGGGCTCTGGAGTGGAGATGAGGGCAGGGAGAGATGGTTCTGCAGTCAGCATCACAGACTCAACGTGGGAATAAAAAACCATCGACTTTATTGCACACACAGAGTGAAACAGAGTGGAATAAGAAGTAAAACCAGATCCTAACGCGCCTCCCCCCGCCTCCCCCTTCTTCACAGACTCAGCTTTACCCATGATTTCTCTCCCTTCTCCCCCCAGGTGTCACAGGGGGAGATGGGGATGGGGATGGGGGTCAGTTGGGGTGACTTGTTGTCATTCTTGGCCCAGGGGGACACACATTCCTCACACCCTTCCCCTGCTGCACCACGGGGTCCCAACAGTATTGGGGTCCCAACAGTATTGGGGTCCCATCAGTACTGGGGTCCCAACAGTATTGGGATCCCAACTCAGCATCAGCCAGAGAACCCTGGCATCAGCCAGCACCCCTCTGCCTGCCACAACCCACGGTGTGGAGCTCGTGCACCGGGATGCGGGTGACGGAGGCACCCGGAGCCGCCCGCGCCCTGCGGATGCTCCTGGCAGGGGTGGAGCTGGCTGGGGACGTGTGGTGCCACGTGAGCTGTGGGGGAACTTCACCTTGGCCACGGGTACCCCAGGAACTTCACCTGGGCTGCAGGTACCCCAGGAACCTCACCTTGGCCATGGGTACCCCAGGATGCCATGTCTGGGCCATGGGTACCCCAGGAATGTCACCTTGGCCACAGGTACCCCAGGAACTTCATCTTGGCCATGGGTACCCCAGGATGCCATGCCTGGGCTGCCCAGTCTTGTTCAGCTGAGCCCCACAGCGTGTCCCAGACGTGCTGCTGAAGGAAGGAATAACAAACCCCCCTGTTTCCAACCCACAACGGGCTGGGCAAGCCCAGCACCCACAGGACGGGCACGGCATGTAACCCCATCCTGCACCCACAGGACGGGCACGGCATGTAACCCCATCCTGCACCCACGGGATGAGCACCAACACGTAGCCCCAGGCAAAGAGAAAAGCCCCAAATCCTTTCAGTCCCAGTGCAGGGAGAGGCGGTTGCACAAGACTGAACTCTGGGAAAGGGGCATCGTCTGCTCCGACACGCGACTCCCGGGAAACGGGGATCACAGAGACTTTCCAGGGCGCCCCGAGCCCGTGGCAGGGCAGGGACGATGATAAGACAGGGGTGATGGGACGATGCTGGGGCGCTGGGACGATGCTGGGGGGCTGGGATGGTGCTGGGGTGCTAGGACAGTGCTGGGGGGCTGGGATGGTTCTGGGGGTGCTGGGACAGTGCTGGGGTGATGGGATGGTGCTGGGGCACTGGGATGATGCAGGGGTGGTGTCAGGGGGGCTGGGATGGTGCTGGGGTGCTAGGACAGTGCTGGGGGGCTGGGATGGTTCTGGGGGTGCTGGGACAGTGCTGGGGGTGCTGGGATGGTTCTGAGTCAGTGGGATGGTGCTGGGTTGCTGGGATGGTGCCAGGGGTGCTGGGATGGTGCTGGGCGGTGCCAGGGGCACTGGGACGATGCTAGGATTCTGCTGGAGCACTGGAATGGTTCTGGGGTGCTGGGATGGTTCTGGGATGGTGCTGGGGTGCTGGGATGGTACCAGGGACACTGGAATGGTGCTGGGGCAGTGCCAGGGGCACTGGGACGATGCCAGGATGGTGCTGGGGCACTGGGATGGTGCTGGGGTGCAGGGGTGGTGCCAGGGGTGCTGGGGCACTGGGATGGTGCTGGAGCACTGGGATGGTGCAGGGGTGGTGCCAGGGGTGCTGGGGCACTGGGATGGTGCTGGGGCACTGGGATGGTGCAGGGGTGGTGCCAGGGGTGCTGGGGCACTGGGATGGTGCTGGGGCACTGGGATGGTGCTGGGGTGCAGGGGTGGTGCCAGGGGTGCACCACGGCAGCGCCGCTTCCTGCCACCCCTTCCAGGGAACCTGCTTATCGTCTGGCTTCCCAGCTTCCTGGCAGGACTTTCCCTCCTGGGCACAGCAAGGGGAATGATTCGTACTTATGGAGCAGCCTGGGGGCGCCCCCTGCCCCCCATCCTCCCCTGGGGGCACACTGGGAGCTGGCACAGCTGCAGCTCTGCTTTGCAGGGGCCACGGGGACCCTCAGCACGCTGGCTGGTGCAGAGCAGAGCCTGGGGCTGCCAGGACGTCAGCAGAGGTGACCCTGGGGCATGGCTGGGGCACACGGCGCTGAGCACAGCCCGTGGGGTCTGCCTGTCCCTGGGACTTGGGCGTCTGTCCATCCGCTGTCTCCCAGACATGGCTGATGGGTGGTGGCAGAGCAGCAGCAGGAGGAATGTCCCACTCTGGGGATCCTCACCCCACAAGCTTCCCCTGCAATTGAGGGGCTCCCTGCAAGTGAGGGGCTCCCCTGAGAGCTTCCCCTTTGAACAAGGTGCCCCCCTGCAATTGAGGGGCTCCCCTGAGAGCTTCCCCTTTGAACAAGGTGCCCCCCTGCAATTGAGGAGCTTCCCTGTGAGCGAGGGTCTCCTCACTGGTGGCTGGAGCAGGACCGTGGGTTGCAGGCTGTGGCCCCCTCCCCAGATCCAGGGACCTGAGGCCGCTCCAGATGCTGATGCTGAGACCCTCAGGACTCAATCCTCATCAGCTGGGAGGCCCTGGTGTGCCTGCAGTGGATTGGCAACCCACCAATCAGTGCCACTAGCCAGCTTTGCTTCTGGTTGTTATCCTCATTAGCACTAATTGGTCAGGGTTTATGTCTCCCTGCTTGCCTCCCTGCTTCTTTTCATCCCAACAGAAAAACCAAGCACCCTCTTGCTCCACAGCCCTGGTGGGTGGGTGGGACTGGGCAGTGATGTGTTCCCATCACTGCCTCCAGCAGCTTTGTCCCACAGCTTTGTCTCTGGGGGGGGGGTCTTTGCTCAGACACCCTCAAAGGAGCAGGTGCTCTGTGTCCAGGCTGCCTCAGGACACCAGACCCCCCCGGGGCACCAGGGCTGGGTTGCTGCTGGGATCCTGGTTGCAGCCCCAGCAAGGAGCCTGGGCTCCTCTGGGGATGTTATGTGGTACCCTTGGATGGACACAGCTCCTGTGAGTTATGGGGTGGACACAGCTTGTGTGTGACAGGATGGGCACAGCTCGTGTGAGTGATGGGATGGACACAGCTTGAGTGTGACAGGATGGGCACAGCTCCTGTGAGTGATGGGATGGACACAGCTTGAGTGCGACAGCATGGACACAACTTACGGTCTCAGGTTGCACCAGGGGAGAGGTTCAGACTGGATATTAGGGAACATCCCTTTACCAAAAGAGTGGTGAAGCATTGGCACAGAGTGCTCAGTGAGGTGCTGGACCCCCCATCCCTGGGGGGATTAAAAAGCGTGTGGATGAGGTGCTTTGGGAGATGGTTTAGTAGTTCAGTGGTGTAGGGCTGGCAGTTGGACTTGATGATCTCTAAGGCCTTTTCCAACCCCGATGGTTCTGTGAACTCCTGCGTGTGTTGCTGGATGGACACAGCTTGTGTGTGTTATCCCAGCACAGACACATTCCCTGCCAGACCCCAACATCTGGTCAGCTCTGACTGCTGAGCACAGGGCAGGTCATGCTGGTGGGAGCCTTCCTGCTGAGGGGCTGCTGTCCGGGGCTGGGCAGAGGGGCACCAGCAAGGCCTCGCTGCCCACCTCGACCACGAGCCGCCCTTCTCCTTCCAGTCCCTGTGCATCCCTTGACCTTCCTGTGGGTTCTGCAGCTCGCTCCTTTCTTTAGAGCTGAATTACTGAACTCCCTCTGCTCCCCCATGGCTCACAGCACCTCCCAGACCCCGTCTGCAGTGTTAACAGCCCAGCCCTCGGTGCAGGCCCGCACTGACTCCCGCACTCATCCCTCCTCTGAGCGTTTGCACCCTTTGCCCCGTGACGTCCCAGCAGCAGCTGCCACAGTCTGGCTGCAGATCTCTTTCCTGCTGCCTGGTTCTGAGGGAAAACAGCAAATATTTGTGCCCTGTTTGCCTTGTCTGCATGGTTTATGGCTCCGTGTCGCCTTCCTCCTGCCTCGCTGCCCCCCCCCTCGGCTCCTCTGGGGCCAGGATTTGGGCCCAGGGTTCTCCATTGGTGTACTCTGACTTTGACCTGACTCTGAGCAGCCTGATAACAGCCCCCCCCCGCTGTTATCAGACACCAACACACCCTTCTCCGCCACTCCTGTGCCTTTGGTCCGTGGGCCGCACCGCGTCTGCCGGGCCAGCCTCTTCACAGGAAGCCGGTGGCATGCCCTGATCTGCCACAGACGAAGCCTTCCAGGTCATCAGACCCATATATTACATTTATCTTGGTTCTCTACTCCTTCCGTGTCGCATTCTGTTTGTTTAAACTGCCCTGCCCCTCTCCTTTCCCCCACACTGGTTTGCACCATATTTGCATGGCCCGAGTTTGGCCTCTCCTTTGCTTGGTCCTGTGGAACTCTGGGCTCCCTGGGATAACACAGCCAGGGATCTCCTGGAGAGAGTCCAGAGGAGGCTGAGGAGATGCTGAAGGGCCTGGAGCATCTCCCCTGGGAGGAAAGGCTGAGTGAGCTGGGGCTGTTCAGCCTGGAGAGAAGCAGCCTGAGAGGGGATCTGATCAATGGGGATCAATAGCTGAAGGGTGGGACACAGGGGGACATGGGCAGCCTCTTCTCAGTGTCTGTGGGGACAGGACAAGTAGTGATGGGCTCAAGTTTGAGTACAGGGAGTTCCCCCCAGTCTGGGGAAGAACTTTTCCCCAGTGAGGGAGCCCTGGGACAGGCTGCCCAGGGGGTGTGGAGTCTCCTTCTCTGGAGAGATTCCAGCCCCATCTGGACACCGACCTGTGTGCCCTGTCCTAGGGACCCTGCTTTGGCAGGGGGGTTGGACCCCATGGGCTCTGTGGGTCCCTTCCAGCCCCTGATTCTGTGTTTCTGTGATCTTTTCAGCTTCTCCTTTGTGAATTCTCACCTTTCCCTAATGATGTGACCTCCACATGGTACCCAGGCTGCCATGGGAGGCCTGGCTTCCCTCTTCCTCCTGAAGCTCACATTGTAATGCTAGAGGCCCACTCCCTCACCTTCCTCTGTGTGGGGCCCACGGTCACTGTCTCTTCCCCAGTGATTCCCATGAGCTTTTGCTGAAACCTCCTGAGGTTATGGGTGCCGAGACCCAAAGGAGCAGCTCCGGGGCTGTGTCCTTCTCAGAACCTGGACTGAGCCATCCTGGGCATGGGATACCCCCCTCCCTGGGCAGCCTGTGCCACAGCCCCACAACTCTGCCAGGGAAGAACTTTTCCCTCCCATCTGCTCTGACCCTGCCCTGGGGCAGCTTGAGGACATTTCTCCTTGTCCCATCTCCTGTCCCCTGGCTGAAGAGACCATCCCCCACCTCTCTGCACCCTCCTGGCAGGGCAGGGGAGGTGGATGGGGAGAAGGTCTCCCCTCAGCCTCCTCTTCTCCAGGCTCAACACCCCCAGCTCCCTCAGCTGCTCCTCAGAGGATTTCACAGAATCACAAAATCACAGAATCGTAGCGTTTGGAAGGGACCTCATTTGCCTTCCAAATCTCCATGGAGAGCTGGAGGATGGAGAGCACAGCTCTTGAGTGAACTCAGGGAACGTGTCACTGGGAAAGCAACCTGCTCCAAGCCCAGGGTGGATGTGGAAAAACGAGATCACACACACCCCCCCCCCAAAGCAGGTTTGTGTAGCTGTGCTGCCTAGATGGCTTCTGAAAGCCCCACAGTGTAAACATCAGCCAAAGTTGCTGCTGACCAGGGCTGAGCCCATCAGTGATGGTCACAACGCCTCTGGGAATCACATATAGGAGAAAAAAAACCTGCAGGCAGAGGCATTTTGCCACCAGAGGAGGGAGTGAGAAGATGTAACAAGCTGTGCGGACACCAAGGCCAGGCCCGAAGGAGAGGTGGGGAGGGAAGAATGAGGCCCTTCTGGTGCCAGAGAGGGAGATTCCTCTGCAGCTCGTGGTGAACACCATGGTGGAGCGGGTGTCCCCTTGCAGCCCATGGATGAGGACAGGGAGCAGAGACCATCTATGGCCTGTGGAGAGACTGATCCATGCCAGAGAAGGTTTTCTGGGGGACTTGTGCCTCTGGGGGGGACCATGCCAGGGGAGTCTGGGCCCAAGGGTCAGCACCCCCTGGAAGGGAGTCCTGCTGAGAGGCCTGTGGTGAGGAGATGGCTCCCCTGTAGAGAGGACTCAGGCTGCAGACGTTTGTGGATACGACTCTCACATGGGTGGGACCCCACGGTGCTGCAGGGGAAGGGGGGTGTGTGTGTAATGTCCGCCCCCCCCCCAGCTGAGATGGAAGCCAACTCGGGAGGAATGGACTGAAACCCCCCCCTCCCCATTCCCTGCCCCTCCCTGTGCTGCAAGGGGAGAGAAGAAGGAAGTCAAATGGTGATGAGGTTTAAGTCTGCTAAGAAGGGAGGGGTGGGGGGAAGGTGCTTCAAGACCTGGCTACACTTTTCATTACCCGTTCACTGGGTGTGTAGTTGTTGGGTAATAAATCACTTTTCTTTCTTTTGTTCTGTGTTGAGTCTGGTTTCCCCATGACATTAATTGGAAATTGATCCCTCTGTCCTTATCTTAACTCCTAAACCTCCTAATACGTGTTTTCTCCCCTTTTTGGGTGAAAAAGGGAGTGAGTGAGCAGCTTGGTGGGCATTTGGCCTCCAGCCAGAGCCAAACCACCACACCCCCCAAAAATGAGAGAGGCTGAGGCATCCAGAGCAAGCACAGGTAATGTATGTCACTGAGAAACACCAAACACCACCCAAACCCCACCCTGACGTGGTGCCGGCAAGGAATTCAGGTCTGGAAAGCTAATAAGGCTCTGCAGATCTGCTAAGAGTGTTCTTCCTGCAGAGGACAAAAGTCAAGGAGAGGAATAAACACTCGAGTATCGCAATGCCTCTCACACAACAGAAGATGAATTTCCATTTAATGCTGAACAGAGAAAAATGAGGACGATGTATTTCACAACAACAACCTGAGATAACCTGGGTGGATTCCTCTGCTGCTGGAAGCTGGGGAAGGCAAATGCTTAACATGCCTACCAGATAACTCAAGGGTGCTTAAAAGCTAAAACTGGTGTGGGTGGATTGTTGAAAAGAGAAAAACACTGAAAACCATGGAAAGGAATTACAAAATACAAAAATGCAATAAAAAAGAGAAGAAAATAAGTGAAAAAAAGACTATTCAGAGTGGCAAAACTATGAAACTGTGAAACATCAGAGAAAGAAAATGAAAAGAGTTTAAACTATTTTGAAGAAATCTTTAGGAAATAAAGCCCTGTGTCCGGGTCGGGCACGCAGCGGCGCAGGAGCTGCATGTAGGTGAGGTTCTCGTGGGTGTTGGGGTCGAAGAAGCCCTTGGTGTCGTCGGAGGGGTCGGAGAGGATCTGGCTCATCTCCTGGTCGAAGTAGCCGCGCCGGTAGGCCACCTCCACGGGCAGGCGGTGGCTGTGCACGGGGTCGATGATGCCGCCGGTGGCGATCTGGGCCTCCAGCAGCCGGATGCCGTGTTCCTTGACGATCAGCTCCTTCTTCATGGCCTGGAAGAGGGAGATCTGCTGGCCGCTGTAGGGCTCGGTGTAGCCCATCACGGCCCGCTCGGCCGACAGCAGCTTCTCGTGCAGCTCGCTGCCCACCAGCCCGCAGGAGACGGCCTCGTCCACGGAGAGCTTCTTGTTGCCGAGGGGGTCGACGACGAAGCCGGTGGCGGCCTGTGCCTCCAGCAGCACCAGGGCCGTGCCCTGCCTGAGGATGCCCTTGCGCATGGCCTGGTAGATGCTCATCTTCTCCAGCTTGGCGGGGTCGGCCTTGGAGGGCACCAGCACGCCGGCGATGCAGCCCGTGCCGTCCAGGTAGCGCTTGACGGAGGCCATTTGCGTCACCTCCTGCACCGTCTTGGAGCCGCGCACCAGGTCGGCCAGTGTGTCCTTGTCGATGATGCCCGAGTCGGCCAGGTCCGAGGCGGTCACCTGCCTCCTGAGGCCCGTGAATTTCACCTTGCTGCTGCGCTCCAGCGTCTCCTGGACGAGGCCGGTGAGGAGCGCGGCCAGCTCGTCCAGCGCCAGGCTGCCGGCGCGGAGCTTGCCCAGCAGCTCCTGCCTCTTTGCCTCGCAGATGTACTGGGAGAAGAGGAGCTCCCAGAGGGAGACCTTCCTGCCTTGGAAGGCGCCCGCCGAGATCTGGACGGTGCGGGCCTTGAGGGACCGCTCCAGCTCCAGCTCGCGCTCGCGCTCCTGCTCCTGCCGGGAGCCCGCGGCCTGGCCGTTCTCAGCTTGCAGAGGGGCCTCCCGCT
Source organism: Laterallus jamaicensis coturniculus (assembly GCA_022605575.1). Lineage (NCBI taxonomy): Eukaryota > Metazoa > Chordata > Aves > Gruiformes > Rallidae > Laterallus > Laterallus jamaicensis. The sequence continues at coordinate 22,430 of JAKCOX010000442.1, forward strand.
GCGTGGACCTGCAGGCCTGGCCCTCGGCCGCGGAGACGATGTCCGTCAGCAGGGTGATCATCTCGGAGATGGTGAGCGTCCCCGCCTTGTACTGCCGCAGGAGGTGCTGGCGCCGGTGCTCGGGGACATAGCGGGAGAAGAGGAGCTCCCAGACTGTGACGCTCTGGCCCTGGAAGAGCCCCACGCTGAGGGTGGCGTGGGCGGCCTGGAGGGCTTTGTGGGCCTCCTGGCTCAGCTGGTAGAGCACGGAGCCCTTGTCCATCAGCTGCAGCATGAGCAGCCCCGTGTCGGGGTCGGGCACGCAGCGGCGCAGGAGCTGCATGTAGGTGAGGTTCTCGTGGGTGTTGGGGTCGAAGAAGCCCTTGCTGTCGTCGGAGGGGTCGGAGAGGATCTGGCTCATCTCCTGGTCGAAGTAGCCGCGCCGGTAGGCCACCTCCACGGGCAGGCGATGGCTGTGCACCGGGTCGATGATGCCGCCTGTGGCGATCTGGGCCTCCAGCAGCCGGATGCCGTGCTCCTTGACGATCAGCTCCTTCTTCATGGCCTGGAAGAGGGAGATCTGCTGGCCGCTGTAGGGCTCGGTGTAGCCCGTCACGGCCCGCTCGGCCGACAGCAGCTTCTCGTGCAGCTCGCTGCCCACCAGCCCGCAGGAGACGGCCTCGTCCACGGAGAGCTTCTTGTTGCCGAGGGGGTCGACGACAAAGCCGGTGGCGGCCTGTGCCTCCAGCAACACCAGGGCCGTGCCCTGCCTGAGGATGCCCTTGCGCATGGCCTGGTAGATGCTCATCTTCTCCAGCTTGGCGGGGTCGGCCTTGGAGGGCACCAGCACGCCGGCGATGCAGCCCGTGCCGTCCAGGTAGCGCTTGACGGAGGCCATTTGCGTCACCTCCTGCACCGTCTTGGAGCCGCGCACCAGGTCAGCCAGCGTGTCCTTGTCGATGATGCCCGAGTCGGCCAGGTCCGAGGCAGTCACCTGCCTCCTGAGGCCCGTGAATTTCACCTTGCTGCTGCGCTCCAGCGTCTCCTGGACGAGGTCGGTGAGGAGCGCGGCCAGCTCGTCCAGCACCAGGCTGCCGGCGCGGAGCTTGCCCAGCAGCTCCTGCCTCTTTGCCTCGCAGACGTACTGGGAGAAGAGGAGCTCCCAGAGGGAGACCTTCCTGCCTTGGAAGGCGCCCGCCGAGACCTGGACGGTGTGGGCCTTGAGGGACCGCTCCAGCTCCAGCTCGCGCTCGCGCTCCTGCTCCTGCCGGGAGCCCGCGGCCTGGCCGTTCTCAGCTTGCAGAGGGGCCTCCCGCTGCGTGGGCCCGCGGGCCTGGCCCTCGGCCGCGGAGACGATGTCCGTCAGCAGGGTGATCATCTCGGAGATGGTGAGCGTCCCCGCCTTGTACTGCCGCAGGAGGTGCTGGCGCCGGTGCTCGGGGACGTAGCGGGAGAAGAGGAGCTCCCAGACTGTGACGCTCTGGCCCTGGAAGAGCCCCACGCTGAGGGTGGCGCGGGCGGCCTGGAGGGCTTTGCGGGCCTCCTGGCTCAGCTGGTAGAGCACGGAGCCCTTGTCCATCAGCTGCAGCATGAGCAGCCCCGTGTCCGGGTCGGGCACGCAGCGGCGCAGGAGCTGCATGTAGGTGAGGTTCTCGTGGGTGTTGGGGTCGAAGAAGCCCTTGGTGTCGTCGGAGGGGTCGGAGAGGATCTGGCTCATCTCCTGGTCGAAGTAGCCACGCCGGTAGGCCACCTCCACGGGCAGGCGATGGCTGTGCACGGGGTCGATGATGCCGCCGGTGGCGATCTGGGCCTCCAGCAGCCGGATGCCGTGCTCCTTGACGATCAGCTCCTTCTTCATGGCCTGGAAGAGGGAGATCTGCTGGCCGCTGTAGGGCTCGGTGTAGCCCGTCACAGCCCGCTCGGCCGACAGCAGCTTCTCGTGCAGCTCGCTGCCCACCAGCCCGCAGGAGACGGCCTCGTCCACGGAGAGCTTCTTGTTGCCGAGGGGGTCGACGACAAAGCCGGTGGCGGCCTGTGCCTCCAGCAGCACCAGGGCCGTGCCCTGCCTGAGGATGCCCTTGCGCATGGCCTGGTAGATGCTCATCTTCTCCAGCTTGGCAGGGTCGGCCTTGGAAGGCACCAGCACGCCGGCGATGCAGCCCGTGCCGTCCAGGTAGCGCTTGACGGAGGCCATTTGCGTCACCTCCTGCACCGTCTTGGAGCCGCGCACCAGGTCGGCCAGCGTGTCCTTGTCGATGATGCCCGAGTCGGCCAGGTCCGAGGCGGTCACCTGCCTCCTGAGGCCCGTGAATTTCACCTTGCTGCTGCGCTCCAGCGTCTCCTGGACGAGGTCGGTGAGGAGCGCGGCCAGCTCGTCCAGCGCCAGGCTGCCGGCGCGGAGCTTGCCCAGCAGCTCCTGCCTCTTTGCCTCGCAGACGTACTGGGAGAAGAGGAGCTCCCAGAGGGAGACCTTCCTGCCTTGGAAGGCGCCCGCCGAGACCTGGACGGTGTGGGCCTTGAGGGACCGCTCCAACTCCAGCTCGCGCTCGCGCTCCTGCTCCTGCCGGGAGCCCGCGGCCTGGCCGTTCTCAGCTTGCAGACGGGCCTCCCGCTGCGTGGGCCCGCGGGCCTGGCCCTCGGCCGCGGAGACGATGTCCGTCAGCAGGGTGATCATCTCGGAGATGGTGAGCGTCCCCGCCTTGTACTGCCGCAGGAGGTGCTGGCGCCGGTGCTCGGGGACGTAGCGGGAGAAGAGGAGCTCCCAGACTGTGACGCTCTGGCCCTGGAAGAGCCCCACGCTGAGGGTGGCGTGGGCGGCCTGGAGGGCTTTGCGGGCCTCCTGGCTCAGCTGGTAGAGCACGGAGCCCTTGTCCATCAGCTGCAGCATGAGCAGCCCCGTGTCGGGGTCGGGCACACAGCGGCGCAGGAGCTGCATGTAGGTGAGGTTCTCGTGGGTGTTGGGGTCGAAGAAGCCCTTGGTGTCGTCGGAGGGGTCAGAGAGGATCTGGCTCATCTCCTGGTCGAAGTAGCCGCGCCGGTAGGCCACCTCCACGGGCAGGCGATGGCTGTGCACCGGGTCGATGATGCCGCCTGTGGCGATCTGGGCCTCCAGCAGCCGGATGCCGTGCTCCTTGACGATCAGCTCCTTCTTCATGGCCTGGAAGAGGGAGATCTGCTGGCCGCTGTAGGGCTCGGTGTAGCCCGTCACAGCCCGCTCGGCCGACAGCAGCTTCTCGTGCAGCTCGCTGCCCACCAGCCCGCAGGAGACGGCCTCGTCCACGGAGAGCTTCTTGTTGCCGAGGGGGTCGACGACAAAGCCGGTGGCGGCCTGCGCCTCCAGCAGCACCAGGGCCGTGCCCTGCCTGAGGATGCCCTTGCGCATGGCCTGGTAGATGCTCATCTTCTCCAGCTTGGCGGGGTCGGCCTTGGAAGGCACCAGCACGCCGGCGATGCAGCCCGTGCCGTCCAGGTAGCGCTTGACGGAGGCCATTTGCGTCACCTCCTGCACCGTCTTGGAGCCGCGCACCAGGTCGGCCAGCGTGTCCTTGTCGATGATGCCTGAGTCGGCCAGGACCGAGGCGGTCACCTGCCTCCTGAGGCCCGTGAATTTCACCTTGCTGCCGTGCTCCAGCGTCTCCTGGACGAGGCCGGTGAGGAGCGCGGCCAGCTCGTCCAGCGCCAGGCTGCCGGCGCGGAGCTTGCCCAGCAGCTCCTGCCTCTTTGCCTCGCAGACGTACTGGGAGAAGAGGAGCTCCCAGAGGGAGACCTTCCTGCCTTGGAAGGCGCCCGCCGAGACCTGGACGGTGCGGGCCTTGAGGGACCGCTCCAGCTCCAGCTCGCGCTCGCGCTCCTGCTCCTGCCGGGAGCCCGCGGCCTGGCCATTCTCAGCTTGCAGAGGGGCCTCCCGCTGCGTGGACCTGCAGGCCTGGCCCTCGGCCGCGGAGACGATGTCCGTCAGCAGGGTGATCATCTCGGAGATGGTGAGCGTCCCCGCCTTGTACTGCCGCAGGAGGTGCTGGCGCCGGTGCTCGGGGACGTAGCGGGAGAAGAGGAGCTCCCAGACTGTGACGCTCTGGCCCTGGAAGAGCCCCACGCTGAGGGTGGCGTGGGCGGCCTGGAGGGCTTTGCGGGCCTCCTGGCTCAGCTGGTAGAGCACGGAGCCCTTGTCCATCAGCTGCAGCATGAGCAGCCCCGTGTCCGGGTCGGGCACGCAGCGGCGCAGGAGCTGCATGTAGGTGAGGTTCTCGTGGGTGTTGGGGTCGAAGAAGCCCTTGGTGTCGTCGGAGGGGTCGGAGAGGATCTGGCTCATCTCCTGGTCGAAGTAGCCGCGCCGGTAGGCCACCTCCACGGGCAGGCGGTGGCTGTGCACGGGGTCGATGATGCCGCCGGTGGCGATCTGGGCCTCCAGCAGCCGGATGCCGTGCTCCTTGACGATCAGCTCCTTCTTCATGGCCTGGAAGAGGGAGATCCGCTGGCCGCTGTAGGGCTCGGTGTAGCCCGTCACAGCCCGCTCGGCCGACAGCAGCTTCTCGTGCAGCTCGCTGCCCACCAGCCCGCAGGAGACGGCCTCGTCCACGGAGAGCTTCTTGTTGCCGAGGGGGTCGACGACAAAGCCGGTGGCGGCCTGCGCCTCCAGCAGCACCAGGGCCGTGCCCTGCCTGAGGATGCCCTTGCGCATGGCCTGGTAGATGCTCATCTTCTCCAGCTTGGCGGGGTCGGCCTTGGAAGGCACCAGCACGCCGGCGATGCAGCCCGTGCCGTCCAGGTAGCGCTTGACGGAGGCCATTTGCGTCACCTCCTGCACCGTCTTGGAGCCGCGCACCAGGTCGGCCAGCGTGTCCTTGTCGATGATGCCCGAGTCGGCCAGGTCCGAGGCGGTCACCTGCCTCCTGAGGCCCGTGAATTTCACCTTGCTGCTGCGCTCCAGCGTCTCCTGGACGAGGTTGGTGAGGAGCGCGGCCAGCTCGTCCAGCGCCAGGCTGCCGGTGCGGAGCTTGCCCAGCAGCTCCTGCCTCTTTGCCTCGCAGACGTACTGGGAGAAGAGGAGCTCCCAGAGGGAGACCTTCCTGCCTTGGAAGGCGCCCGCCGAGACCTGGACGGTGCGGGCCTTGAGGGACCGCTCCAACTCCAGCTCGCGCTCGCGCTCCTGCTCCTGCCGGGAGCCCGCGGCCTGGCCGTTCTCAGCTTGCAGACGGGCCTCCCGCTGCGTGGACCTGCGGGCCTGGCCCTCGGCCGCGGAGACGATGTCCGTCAGCAGGGTGATCATCTCGGAGATGGTGAGCGTCCCCGCCTTGTACTGCCGCAGGAGGTGCTGGCGCCGGTGCTCAGGGACGTAGCGGGAGAAGAGGAGCTCCCAGACTGTGACGCTCTGGCCCTGGAAGAGCCCCACGCTGAGGGTGGCGTGGGCGGCCTGGAGGGCTTTGCGGGCCTCCTGGCTCAGCTGGTAGAGCACGGAGCCCTTGTCCATCAGCTGCAGCATGAGCAGCCCCGTGTCGGGGTCGGGCACGCAGCGGCGCAGGAGCTGCATGTAGGTGAGGTTCTCGTGGGTGTTGGGGTCGAAGAAGCCCTTGGTGTCGTCGGAGGGGTCAGAGAGGATCTGGCTCATCTCCTGGTCGAAGTAGCCGCGCCGGTAGGCCACCTCCACGGGCAGGCGATGGCTGTGCACGGGGTCGATGATGCCGCCGGTGGCGATCTGGGCCTCCAGCAGCCGGATGCCGTGTTCCTTGACGATCAGCTCCTTCTTCATGGCCTGGAAGAGGGAGATCTGCTGGCCGCTGTAGGGCTCGGTGTAGCCCGTCACGGCCCGCTCGGCCGACAGCAGCTTCTCGTGCAGCTCGCTGCCCACCAGCCCGCAGGAGACGGCCTCGTCCACGGAGAGCTTCTTGTTGCCGAGGGGGTCGACGACAAAGCCGGTGGCGGCCTGCGCCTCCAGCAGCACCAGGGCCGTGCCCTGCCTGAGGATGCCCTTGCGCATGGCCTGGTAGATGCTCATCTTCTCCAGCTTGGCGGGGTCGGCCTTGGAAGGCACCAGCACGCCGGCGATGCAGCCCGTGCCATCCAGGTAGCGCTTGACGGAGGCCATTTGCGTCACCTCCTGCACCGTCTTGGAGCCGCGCACCAGGTCGGCCAGCGTGTCCTTGTCGATGATGCCCGAGTCGGCCAGGTCCGAGGCGGTCACCTGCCTCCTGAGGCCCGTGAATTTCACCTTGCTGCTGCACTCCAGCGTCTCCTGGACGAGGCCGGTGAGGAGCGCGGCCAGCTCGTCCAGAACCAGGCTGCCGGCGCGGAGCTTGCCCAGCAGCTCCTGCCTCTTTGCCTCGCAGACGTACTGGGAGAAGAGGAGCTCCCAGAGGGAGACCTTCCTGCCTTGGAAGGCGCCCGCCGAGACCTGGACGGTGCGGGCCTTGAGGGACCGCTCCAGCTCCAGCTCGCGCTCGCGCTCCTGCTCCTGCCGGGAGCCCGCGGCCTGGCCGTTCTCAGCTTGCAGAGGGGCCTCCCGCTGCGTGGACCTGCGGGCCTGGCCCTCGGCCGCGGAGACAATGTCCGTCAGCAGGGTGATCATCTCGGAGATGGTGAGCGTCCCCGCCTTGTACTGCTGCAGGAGGTGCTGGCGCCGGTGCTCGGGGACGTAGCGGGAGAAGAGGAGCTCCCAGACTGTGACGCTCTGGCCCTGGAAGAGCCCCACGCTGAGGGTGGCGCGGGCGGCCTGGAGGGCTTTGCGGGCCTCCTGGCTCAGCTGGTAGAGCACGGAGCCCTTGTCCATCAGCTGCAGCATGAGCAGCCCCGTGTCCGGGTCGGGCACGCAGCGGCGCAGGAGCTGCATGTAGGTGAGGTTCTCGTGGGTGTTGGGGTCGAAGAAGCCCTTGGTGTCGTCGGAGGGGTCGGAGAGGATCTGGCTCATCTCCTGGTCGAAGTAGCCACGCCGGTAGGCCACCTCCACGGGCAGGCGGTGGCTGTGCACGGGGTCGATGATGCCGCCGGTGGCGATCTGGGCCTCCAGCAGCCGGATGCCGTGTTCCTTGACGATCAGCTCCTTCTTCATGGCCTGGAAGAGGGACATTTTTTGGGCTGTGTATGGGTCCGTGTAGCCCGTCACTGCTCTCTCTGCGGAAAGAAGCTTCTTCTGCAGCTCGCTGCCCACCAGCCCGCAGGAGACAGCCTCGTCCACGGAGAGCTTCTTGTTGCCGAGGGGGTCGACAACAAAGCCGGTGGCTGCCTGCGCCTCCAGCAGCACCAGGGCTGTCCCAGGTCTCAGGATGCCCTTCCACATTGCCTGGTAGATGCTCATCTTCTCCAGCTTGTCAGGATCAGCCTTGGAGGGCACCAGCACGCCGGCGATGCTTCCAGTTCCCTCGAGGTATCTTCTCACATTTTCCATCTGTGCGATACCTTGTGCTGTTTCTTTTCCCTCACTGAGCTTTTCCATCGTCTCTTCCGTAATTATCTGTGCACTGAGCAGTTCTGATGCTGTTATTTGCTGTCTGATTCCTTGGAACCAGACATCACTTCTGCCTTCCTCCTTCTCCTTGATTATTTTCAGGATTGTTTCAATGATTCCTTGCAGAATGTGGTTGGATTCCTCTTTGTATCTTTTCACCAGTTCTTTTCTCTTCTCCTCTGTGATGTAGTCGGAGCAGAGAAGTTCCCACAGTGATAAGACGAGTCCTTTGTATTTTCCCACAGTCACTTTTACCTTTTGGGAGGAAAGGGCAGTTTTTGTTTGCTCATCAATATAGAAATAGTCGTCGTCTTTTGCTGTCACCTGCAGCAAGTACGACCCGGTGTCTCCATCTTTGTAACATCTCCTGAGGAGCTGGCTGTAACTGATTTTCTCGTGAGTGTTTGGATCTATAAAACCTTTGCTGCCGTGATCTGGATCAGAAATGAGGAGAAACATCTCCTCATCCAAGTAGCCACGCCGGTAGGCCACCTCCACAGGCAGGCGGTGACTGTGCACGGGGTCAATGATGCCGCCGGTGGCCATCTGGGCCTCCAGCAGCCGGACGCCCTGCTCCTTGACTGTCACCTTCTGCTTTATGGCCTGGAAGAGGGACATTTTACTTCCTGTCTGGGGATCCGTGTACCCCGTCACTGCTTTCTCTGCCCACAGGAGCTGCTGTTGCAAGTGGCTGCCCACCAGCCCGGATGAGACGGCCTCATCCACGGTGAGCTGCTTGTTTTTCAGGGGGTCGATGATAAAGCCAGTGGCAGCCTGTGCCTCCAGCAGCCCCAGAGCATACTGCTCCATGAGCAGGCCCTTCTTCTGGGCCTGGTAGATGCTCATCTTCTCTTTGCTTGATGGGAGTATGACTCCGGCGATACATCCAGTGCCCTCCAAGTACCTTTTGATGGTGTCCCTCTTTGTGAGGCTGGCGAGCGTGAGGCTCCCCTCTTGCAGCTGGTCCAGGGTTTTCTTGTCAATTATCTCAGCGCTGAACAATTCGGATACCGACACGTCCCCCCGCAGCCCTTTGACTTTGAGGGCTTCTGCCCTCTGCTCCGTCTCCTCAATTATTTTGAAGATGAGGGCTGTGAGGTCTTCCAGTGTGAGGGTTTTGTATTTGTACTGCATCACTAGTTCTCTCCTCCTCTGCTCGGTGACGTAATGGGAGCAGAGGATTTCCCAGATGGAAACGCTTTGGTCCTTAAACTTCCCAACCTTCACGTCTAGGAGCTTCGAGCGCAGGGCCTGCTTGGTGCGCTCGTCGATGTAGAAGTACTTCCCTCCTTCCTGGACGACCTGCAGCATGTACAGCCCGGTCTCTGCATCTTGGACGCACCTCTCCAGGAGCTGCATGTAGGTGAGGTTCTCGTGGGTGTTGGGGTCGAAGAAGCCCTTGGTGTCGTCGGAGGGGTCGGAGAGGATCTGGTTCATCTCCTCGTTGAAGTAGCCACGCTGGTAGGCCACCTCCACGGGGATGCGGTGGCTGTGCACGGGGTCGATGATGCCGCCGGTGGCGATCTGGGCCTCCAGCAGCCGGATGCCATGGCTCTTCACAATCAGTCCTTGGTTCATGGCTTCGAACAGGGACATTGGGGCTTTTGTGTAGGGGTCGGTGTAGCCCGTCACGGCCCGCTCTGCGCAGAGGAGCTTCTCAAAAACCTCCCCTCCGATGAGACCCGCAGTAAATGCTTCCTCCACGGAGAACTTCTTGTTTTTCTCTGGGTCAATAATGTAGCCAGTGGCAGCCTGTGCCTCCAGCAGCACCAGGGCTGTCCCTGGCCTCAGGATGCCCTTCCTCATGGCCTGGTAGATGCTCATCTTCTCATTGCTGGGCTGCATGAGGACCCCGGCTATGAAATTGCTGCCCTCCAGGTACCTGCGCACAGAGTCCATTTCAGTGACTTCTTTCACTGTTTTCTTCCCTTGGTTGAGCTCATCGAGGGTCTTTTTGTCTATCAGTTGCGACTGGAAGAGGTCGCTGGCAGATACTCTTTTCCTCAGGCCTTTGAACCCAAACTTCTTGCCCTGGGTCTCGGTCTCCTTGATGATGGTGGTGATGACTGTCGTGATCTCATGCAGCACTTTGGTGTTCTCCTCTTGGTACCTCTGCACTAGCTCTCTCCTCTTGCTGTCTGAGAGGTATTCGGAGTTAAGAAGGTCCCAGATGGACACCGTCTGTCCTTTGAACCGTCCTACGTGGACACAAACTGTCACAGACTTCAGCACCTCCATGGTTTGTTCATCCACACAGAACGTCGCCTCTTCTGAGAGAGGAAGGAGCCAGAGGCCCGACTCGGCCTCACGGATGCACCTGTCCTTCAGCTGCTGGTAGGTCACGTTCTCCTTCGTGTTTGGATCAAAGAAGACCTTGGTGCTGTCGTTCAGCTGAGAGAGGGTTTGGTTCAGGTCCTCGTCGTAGAAGCCGTACCTGCATGCCGCCTGGAGTGGAAGGTGGTGGTGGTGGATGGGATCAATCACCCCTCCCGTGGCCAGCTGGGCCTCTAGTAAGGGAACAGCATCTCCCAGGGGAACCAGCTCTTTCCGGAGCGCCTGGCAGAGTGAGATGGAGGTCCCTGTGTAGGGGTCTGTGTAGCCAGTCACTGCCCTCTCAGCTAGCAGGAGCTTCTCACTGAGCTCCTCACCAACCACAGCGGCTTTCACCGCATCCCTCACGCTGAACCTCTGCTTCGTTGAGGGGTCAGTCAGGTATCCCGTGGCTGCCTGAGCTTCCAGCAGCCTCACAGCAGCCCCGGGGGGGAGGAGGTTGTTTTTCATGGCATCGTACAAGCTCATCTTCTTTTTGGAGGCCTCTACGAGTACTCCGGCGATGCTGCCTGTGCCCTGCAAGTACCTCTTCACACTGTCCATTGCAGCCACTTCCTGGGGAGTTCTTACACCACGAGCCAGCTCCTCAAATGTCTTCTCAGTAATGATGCCAGTGTCCAGGAGCCAGACTGCCGGCACGCCGCCCCGCAAGCCTTCCAAGGTGACGTGGGTGCAGGCCTTCATCTCCATCTCCCCGACCAGCCTGAGCACCAGAGCAACCAGCTGTGGCAGCGACATGCTGCCAGACCGGAACCGCTCCACGAAGTCGCCCCTCTCCTCCTCGGTGAAATACCCGGAGTGGATCAGCTCCCAGAGGGAGACCCCTTTCTCCTTCACCATGGTTTCCTTAAAAATCTGCTGGATTTGCTCGTCGGTGTAGGCAGGAGCAGCTGCTTGTGGCAGGGGCAGCAAGTGGAAGCCAGAGGTCTCGTCCTTCTGGCAGCGCTCGATTAGCTCGGCGTAGGTCACAGCCTCTTTGCTGTCAGGGAGGCAGAAGGCCCTGTTGCTGTCACTGGGGCTAGAAAGGGCCTTGCTCGTGTCCTCATCCAGGCACCCTCGCTTCTGGGCCGATTCTACAGGGATATAGTGGCCACACGTTGGGTCGATGATGCCTCCCGTCGCCACCTGCACCTCCATCAGCTGCATCGCCTGTTTGCTGTCGACCAGGCCCTTCTTCATCGCCTGGAAGAGGGGGATCTTTTTGCCTGTGAAAGGATCTTTATAGCCGGTCACAGCCCCTTCTGCGTGCTGCAGCTTCTCGTGGACTTCGGGCCCGATGACCCCCTCCCTGACGGCGTCATCTACGCAGAGCTTCTGGTTGTGCACCGGGTCGATGATGAAGCCGGTGGCAGCCTGGGCCTCCAGCAGTGGGAGGGCTACTCCAGGCACCACGATGTTTTTCTTCATGGCTTCGTAGAGGCTCATCCTCTGATTCGACGGCTGGAGAACGATCCCGCCGATGCTGCCGGAGCCATAGAGGTACTTCCTGACCGACTCCATGCTCAGGACTTCCTGGGGGGTGACGGACCCCTCCAAGACCTTCTCGAGCAGAGCCCGGTCAATGACGCCCGTTTCCATCAGGTGGTAAGCGCTGACGCTGCCCCTCATGGCCGGGAACTTGATGGGGGCCCATTTCTTCATCTCCTCCTCCAGCATGGCTCGGATCTGCTCCAGCGTCAGCTTCCTCAGCTGGTAGTGGTTGAAGATCTCCCGGCGCCGGCCCTCGCTGAAGTACTCGGAGTTCAGCAGGTCCCACATAGACACCTTCTCCCCTCGTAAGCGCCCAAACCGGACCGGCAGCCAGGAGCTCCCGAACACCCGTCTGGTGGCATCGTCGATGAACTGGGGCTTCCTGCTGTTCAGGGGCAGGAGGCAGAGCCCCGTGTCTGGCTCCGTGATGCACTTCTCCTTCAGCTGCAGGTAGGTGAGGTTCTCGTGGGTGTTGGGGTCGAAGAAGCCCTTGGTATCGTCAGAGGGGTCAGAGAGGATTAAGTTCATCTTCTTGTCGAAGTAGCCGCGCCGGTAGGCCACCTCCACGGGGATGCGGTGGCTGTGCACGGGGTCAATGATGCCGCCGGTGGCGATCTGGGCCTCCAGCAGCCGGATGCCGTGCTCCTTGACAATCAGCTCCTTCTTCATGGCCTGGAATAGGGAGATCTTGTCCCCTGAGTAGGGATCTCTGTAGCCGGTGACTGATTTCTCTGCAGCCAGCAGCTTGTCATAAACATCCGGGCCAATGACGTTGGCTCTTAATGCCTCGTCCACGGAATACCTTGCGTTGGCAGCTGGGTCGATGATAAACCCTGTGGCAGCCTGTGCCTCCAGGAGGATTAGTGATGTTCCTGGCCTTAGGAGCCCCTTCCGTTTCGCCTGGTAGATGCTGATCTTCTCCTGGGAGTCGGGAAGCAGGAGCCCACCGATGCTGCCCGTCCCCTGAAGGTACTTCTTGACGGTGTCCATGCTGACGACATCCTTGGCTGATGTTTCTCCCTCCTTCAGCTTCTTAAACAAGTCTTTGTTGATGATTTCGGAGCTGAGGAGCTGGTCGGCTGTCACCCGCTCCCTCAGCCCTTCAAAGGTGACGTTAGCCTTGGAAGCCGCTTCCTCAATGGTGGCACTGACCGCCGTGCCCAGCTCTGGGGCAGAGAGTGCTCCCGACAGGTACTGCTGGGCGAGAGCACCTCTTTGCTCGCTCTGGATGTGCTCTGAGAAGAGGAGTTTCCAGACAGACACCGGCTTTCCCTTGAATTTGCCCAAAGCAACCGGTACCCGCGTGTCCTCCAGAGCTGTCTGGGTCTCACGGTCAAAGAAGAGGTGGGTTCCCTCAGCTCTGTCCCCAAGCGGCAGCAGCAGGAGCCCCGTGACGGGGTCGGTGACACAGCGCTTGAGAAGGTCTGCGTAGGCCAGCTTCTCCTTGGAGCTGGGGTGGAGGAACCCTCTCAGGTCCTCGGGAGGGCTGGAGAGGAGCTGTTGCGTGGCCTCGTCCAGGTAGCCCCACCGGCAGGCAGTCTCTGTGGGGACACGGAGGTGCCTGCCCGGAGCAATTATACCTCCTGTGGCCATCTGAGCCTCCAGAAGGCAGAGCCCATGGTCCTTGGGGGTGAAGCCCTTCCCGATGGCTTGGAACAGGGAGAGCATTTCCCCAGTGGAGGGGTCCCTGTACCCAGTGAGGGTTCTCTCAGCAGACAACAACTTCTCATGAAGCTCCGGGCCCACGAGCCCGACCCTGACAGCCTCATCAACGGAGTACCTCTTGTTCTTCAGGGGGTCTGTCAGGGTGCCAGTGGAGGCCTGGACTTGCAGGAGCATCAGCGCAGCACCAGGCACGAGGAGGTGCTCTCGCAGGGCCTGGTAGAGGCTCTTCCGCTCGCTGGAGGGCAGGACAACCCCAGCCACGCTCCGCGTCCCGTGCAGGAACCGCCGAACGGCGTCATCCTCTGCGACCTCCTGGGCAGAAACCTTCCCCTGCTCCAGGGCCCTGAACACCTCGGGGCTGAGGATGCCAGCGTCCAGCAGGTCCCTGCTGCTCACCCTCCCGCCCAGCCCCGGGAAGGTGATTTGCAGGGGCAGGAGGAGGAAGCCTGAGGCCGGATCAACAACACACATCTTCATAAGCTCTGAGTAAGCGACCCTCTCCATAGTACTGGGGTTGAGGAAGCCTTTGCTGGCCTCACTGCTGGGGTCAGAGAGGAGCTGGCATATCTCTTCGTCTAGATACCCCCTCTCACAGGCAACGTCTGCGGGGAGCCGGCGGCCAGTGGCCGGGTCCACGACGCCTCCTGTTGCCATCTGGGCCTCCAGCAGCCGGGTTCCCTGCTCGGCGCTGACCAGCTCCTTCTGCATCGCCTGGTAGAGGGAGATTCTCTCCTCTGTGTAGGGGTCCAGGAAGCCGGTGGCAGCTCGCTCTGCAACGAGCAGCCGTTCCTTCAGCTCCAGCCCCACCAGCCCCAGCCGCGTGGCGTCAGCTACGGACACCCGCCTCTTCTTCACCGGGTCGGTGATGGAGCCCGTGGCTGCCTGGGCTTCCAGAAGAGAGAGTGCTGGCTCCAAACCCAGGAGGTGCTCCCTGGTGGCATCGTAAAAGCTCAGTATCTTCTTGGAAGCCTCCACGTACACTCCAGCAATGCTGCTGGCTGCCTCTGAGGGCTCACCTGGAGCATCCATCCCCACCGTGGCCTCCACAGATAGCTTTTTCTCCTTGCCAGGCAACACGTCCTGGTTTGCTCCTGGCACATCCTCCTGGTGAGAGGGGTGGGCAGCGTGGCCGTTCACTGCTGGCTTGCTCTCCATCCTCTCCTTACACTCCTCTGACAGCTGTCACGGTTCCCTGCAGAGAGAGAAAGGGAACGTCCAGTGAGAAATCAACTCCTCTGGGGTTTGAGTGCTAAATATGGGGGGGGGAGGGAAGGAGATTAAATTCCTCTGAGGCAGGGGGGAGCATCAGCCAGAGGCTGAGCGTGTTCAGGGCCAGGTGCTTGTCCCTGACCTGCTCTGGGGAAAAGCACTGTCTGCTTTAGGAGCTGTGTGCTCAGACCCAGCAGAAACACCCCTGGGTGTTGTTGGGCACAGAGCCGGGCACTCCAGACCCCCATGTGCATGGGCACCGGCTTGGGCAGCGCTTCAGAGGCCTGGGGACAGCAGGGCTTGGGGTGAAGCACAGCCCTGAACTGGTAACCCCCCAGGAGCACTGGCACTGGCACCAGGATGAGCAAAGGGTGAGCTCCCCCCACCCAGCTCCCTGGGGCAATGGGGCTGTGCAGACTGCATGGAGCTCGGCAAGGGCACGGACCTGAGTGGAGTCAGGGCATGCCCAGCACTGCCACAGGCTGGGGGGGATGGATTAAGGGAGGGGAGAGGGATAGAGGGAGAGCAGCCCTGGGGAGAAGGACTTGGGGCTGTTGGGGGGCCAGAAACCCAGTCCGACCCAGCTCTGTGCATCACCAGCCCTGAAAGCCACCCCTGTCCCGGGCTGCGTCCCCGGCAGCGGGACCCTGGGCTGGAACAGGGGGATTCTGCCTCTTGGCTCCGCTCGGGGACACAGACCCCCTGGCAGCGCTGCCCCAGCTCAGGGTCCCCAGGACAAGTGGGACATGGAGCTGTGGGAGCCAGTCCCCAAGAGCCCTGGAGATGATGGAAGGGCTGGAGCCCCTCTGCTCTGGAGCCAGGATGGGAGGGCTGGGCTGGCTCAGCCCAGAGAAGGGAAGGGGAAGGGGTGCTACTGGGGAGAGCTCCAAGCCCCTTCCTGTCCCTTGAGGGGCTCCAGGAGAGCTGGAGAGGGGCTGGTGCCCAGGGCAGGGAGGGCCAGGTCCAGGGGAACGGCCTTCAGCTGCAGGAGGGGGATGGAGAGGGGCTGGGAGGCAGAAATCCTTCCTGGGGAGGGGGGAGCCCTGGCACAAGGTGTCCAGAGAAGCTGGGGCTGCCCCAGGGTCCCTGGCAGGGCTCCAGGCCAGCTCAGATGGGGTTGGGGGGGGGGGAGGGGGTGAGTCCCTTCCCATCCCCACCAGTCTGTGATCCTCTGCCCAGAGCAGGGGTTCAGCTTGGCACCCCCCAGCAGAGCCAGGCGCAGGGGTTGGAACCCCTGGGGACCCCAGAAGCAGCCCCCAGGCTCTGGCCAGTGCCCATGGCCGCTCAGGGGTGGGGTGCCAGCCCCATGCCCTGTGCCCAAAGTGTGGGGGGGTTTAGCCAAAGGAGGGGGTGGGTGCAGCAGCCCAGGCCAGGGGCGGCTGGACCCCCGTGCCCCAGTACAAGGGGGCTTTGGGAGCTGTGTCAGCCACAGTGCCCAGGCAGTGCCCATCTGTCCGGCACACACTGCTGCAGCTGAGCTGGCGGGGATGCAGCTGGAGCGGCGTTATCTTGCGGCACACACCGCTCTCCGTGCCAGGATGCCGGCACAGCCACCACAGGCCAGCCAGTGCCATGCCGACCCTCCTGCAGCCATGGCACAGCCTTGGCCGTACGTCTGTCCGCAGCTCCCTGACCGCGTCCCTCCCGGCACCACCTGTGTCAACACGGCGCGGAGCAGAGCGCGGCGTGCGGGGCCTGCTCACCACAGGCCTGGCCCCTCCGCGGGGACACCGCGCACCGGACCCCTGCCCGGCCAGCCGCTCCGCATGACCCCCTCCCAACACCACGCCAGCACCTCTTCCTCCTCCTCCTCCTCCTCGTCCCCGCCGCGGTGCCGGCTCGCCGCCCGTGCCGGGGGAAAGGTCCCGAGAGGCTTTGGCTGCGTCCGCCCGTGATGTCAGCGGGAGCGCGGGCACGGACCTGCCCAGGCAATGCCGCTGGTGTTTGTTTGCAGGTCAGGATTGTCCCTGGTGCTGGTGCCAGGAGGTGGGACGATGGGCAGGACGGCTGTGGGGCACCGCTCCGGCACCGTGACGCACCGGGACAGGGGAGTGGGAGGGCAGGGATAGGACTTGGGGGTCTGTGACCCAGGGGGGGAATGGAGGGGGATGCTGTGGGTGAGGGGCTCAGCGTGAGGGGAGCTGGTCTGTGCTGCGAGTGAGGGGCTGTCTGGCTGTCTTGCTGTCCATCTGTCCTGCTGTCCATCTGTCCTGCTATCCAGCTGTCCCACTCTCTGGCTGCCCCGTAGGCTACCACAGGGCAGCGCCGAGCCTGGCTCTGGGCACACCGAAGGGCACCGTGGTGCTGGTGGCACTCACCGCTGCTCTGCCCACCCCACCCCTGGTGCTGGACACTTCATTGGGCAGGGAAAGCCGCTCAGGGCCCTTTGCTGGGTGCGATGCCACCGGCACAGGGTGGGCAGCACCAGTGCAGCCGTCGCACCTGGAGACCCCCAGACAGAGCCAAGCTGGACACCAGCCCAAGCGTAGGCACTGCTGCCTGTACCACCATGCCAACGTGGAAGCCCAGGCCAGGGCTGGGGGTCCGGGGGCAGGGTGAGGGGCTGCTGGAGCCCCCCACCCCTCCCTGGGTGGGGGGCAGTGGGTGTGCAGGCAGGGGAAGGACTCTTCCCCTTCCGTCAGCTGGCGTCAGCCCCGTGGAAACTTTGAGTAACCGGCTGCACCCACAAACCCAGGGAGACTCCTGGCAGCGGCTCCGGCGCTGGCACCTGCCATGCTCCCCGGGGCCACGGCGGCTACTGACGCCACTGCGGGCTCCCGGGGACGGTGCGGCGTTGGCGTGACCGTGGCCGGCGCGGCACGCGTTGGGCACACGGACACCTTGCACCCACGGGCACCATCCTGCGCTGTGCGGCACTGCAGGCAGCTCTTCCTCCTACGCCCCGTGCTGCGGCTGCAGCCACCCCCCATCCCACAGTGAGACACCCCCCTCCCCCTCACCCCACCCCCACCTCCCAAAACACGCACCTGTCCGGTGAGGGAGAGGCTGCTGGGGCCGTGGGAAGGGACCGGGAGAAAGGACCGGTTTTACTGGCAGAGTGGGGGGACAGGTTGGGGGGGCAGGGGCCCAGGGAGGGGCTGGGGAAGAGGTGCCAGCTGGGGAAGGGGCTGCAGAACCCCGGGAGGGGGCTGGGGTCATGGGAGGGGGCTGGGGGAAGTCTGGGGTGGGGGTGTCTCTGGTGGGATGGGGTGAAGCTGATGGTGTCCTTGGGGGGATACTGGGGCAGTGACTGGGGAGGGGGGGCACTGACTGGGAGGGGCAGCATTCCGGGGGTCCCTGCTCCGTGTGGGACTGGGGTCCAGCCCAACTCCCCTCCCCTGTGCTGGGGTCCCAGTGCCGGGTGGGCTCCTGCCCTCTGGGTGCCTGGAGTGGGGGCTGTGGGATGGGGCCACACGGGATCACAGGGAGCAACACCAGCACCACATACCCCCCGCGCTGGGTACCAGGGACTGGTGCTGCCAGCCTCCCTCCCACCCCTTCCCTGGCACCCACCGAGCCCGTGGGAGCCCTGAGGAGACACCCATCATCACCGCCCACGGCACACCAGGGTCAGGGGTTAACCCCCAGGCCTGGCAGTGCCGGCGTGCCGTGGCACCGTGCAGCTTTGGCCCTGCACCCACGCTCCCACCCAGCACCTGGCTGCACCCCAGCCGGGCGGTGGGCGCTGGTGATGCCACGGTCCCCACGTACCTGGGAGCCACCTGCCACCGTCCACCGCAGCCCCCGGCCCTCGCCCACCTGCCCGTGTGGCCGCTGCACCGTGCCCTGGCACTGCCGCCGCTCGACGCCGCTTCCTGCCAGAGCCCAGCGGGTTTAAACCTTGTCCCTCCCCGCCCCTGGGGATGACACAGCGGCCCAGCCCCACCAGGAACGCAGGATGGCCCTCCCCCTCCTCCCCTCCTCCCTCCCGCATCCCCCCCCCCCAGGGGCTCGGCACCGGCACGGTGCGAGTGGGGCCGAGGGGCTGCAGCTGGGCTGGGGGTGGGGTCCCGGTGGGCTCGGGCAGTGCCCCCACAAAGGATGCAAGAGGAAGGGGGGAGAAACCCCCGCCCTGTGCCACCCTTGTTCCCCGCAGCCCCTCAGCTCTCTCCCCACACCAGCGCGGTGCCACTGTGCCCCATGGTGCCACCATACCTCCCACCCAGCCCCCGCCCACGGTGCCACTGTGCCAGACCCCTGGGCTGCAGCTGCAGGGCTGACAGACCCCCTCCCCACTCCCCCCAGCCCCTCCAGTCCTCCCCACATCCCCGTGGGAGAACGTGGAGCCTGAATCGCCCAGAACATGCCCAAACCACCCCGTTGCCACCTGAGTCACCCAAACGGCCCTGCCCCACCTGCGGCACTCGCCCCACACCCTCTGCCAGGACCCCGCGCCCAGCCCCACACTCTGCCCCCCACCAACACCCCCTCTCCCCTCCCCAGCGCCGTGGGCACTCGGTGGGCGCCAAAAGAGCAGCGGGCACATGGGGAGGGGACCCTGGGGGACGTGGGGCACCACAGGGCCCAGCTGGAGCCCCCTGCCCAGTGCTGGTGTAGCGTGGTGAGGGAGGGATGCACCGCTTGGGCAAGGTGTTTTGGTGCGTGGGAGTGTGTTGTCTGGAGAGCTGCCGGTATCCAGGCATGGGGTTGCCCCACGGCTTGGTATGGCATGGTCCAGTGGGCACACATCTCTGGTGCCCGCTGCAACAGACCCCGGCAGCGCTGGTGCAGCCCATGCACCGGGGCGATCGCTGGGCTGGTGGTTCCAGGAGGGCAGAGGGACCCTCAGGGCAGTGTCACAACCGTGCCACCAGCCCCGGTGATGTCCCAACCCCATGGGGTGGTGGCCAAACAGGGGCAGCATCAGTGGGCCCAGTGAGGGGGGGACAGGGGCTGCGGCTGTCCCGGCTGTCCCCGCTCCGGCGGGGGTCGCTGCCGGGGTGTTGCTCCCGGGAGGTGCCAGGACGCCCTAATCCCAAGGCAAACAGGGATGAGCCTCTGCTGCCGCCACGCTGGGCTGGGCACCGGCGTGCCGGAGCGGTGCCGGCACAGCATCATGCCCCTGCCTGCTGCTGGGACGGGCAGGAGGGGAGGGGGGGGGGTCTCAGGCCCCCACCCCAAGCAGTGGCTGCTCATGCAGGAACCGGTGCTCAGTGATGGGCTGTGCCAGGGTGTTGAGTGCCGTGCTGGGGTGTTGGGTGCTGCACTGGGGTGTTGGGTGCTGCGCCGGCTGTTGTGGGTGCCGGCTGTTGTTCAGTGCCATGCCTGCCGGTGTTGTTTTGCTTTTGCTTTCCCAGGAACACCGCCCAAAGGCAACGGAAAGGGTCTGGCTGCAGGAATTGGCTTAACCAAAACAGCTTGGTGGGAGGGTCACTGAGAGGGCCGGCAGCCCCCTCCCCAGCAAAGGTGCCCAGGCTGGGGACCTTTGCTGGGGAGGGGGCTGCCGGCCCCCTCAGTGACCGTCCTGCTGCACCAGAGAGCCCAGAGGGGTCAGGATGTGGGTGCTCATTGTGGCAATGCTGTGGGTTGCTGAGCTGGTGATGCTGGGGCAGAGTGCAGTTGACACGGGGCTCGCGGCTGTCACCGGCGCTGTGTGGGATGCACCGTGCCAGGGGCCAAGCTTGGAACCAGGAGCTGCCCAACTGGGGGTCTGCTGCCCGGCACACAGACACACAGATGCTGGTGCACGGGTGAAGCGGGTGCTGGCAGCCCGGCACGGCTGTGCACATGCAGCCAGCTCGGCACACTCACACACGTGTGCCAGCTACAGGCAATGCCAACACCAAGCACCAGAGCCCCCAGCCCTGCCAGCCCCCATGGGTGTGCAGCTGCTGTGCTGGGGCCGTGGATGGGATGGGTGGGGGTCTGGGGGGGTTCTAACCATTCTCTGGGCAAGGGCTTCGTGTGGGTCATGGGTCAAACCACTGGCAGGAGAGCTGGCACGACTGGAGTGGGCTGGGGATGCCACCACGCTGGGAACAGGGAGCTGGGGCTGCCGTGGCACAGGCCGGGGTGCTCAGCAGGCTGGGACTCTTGGGGTTCACGGCCCCAGGGAGGGGACTGGGGATGTTGGGGGGTACACACATCCGTGAGTGCTCCCCTTTGCCAGCCCCAGGCCCAGGGCTCGGCCACACAGCTCCTGTGGCACTGCCAGGCTCTGGGGTGGGATGAAAGCACTGCCGCCGGCACGCCGGGGCGGCTGCGTGGGGCGCAGGGGGTGGGCGGCCAGGTGGGGCAGGCCTCGCTCCCGGGGTTCCCACAGCCAGGGCCAGTGCTGGGGCGGTTGGGCAACAGGGCGGCACCTGCCTCCCCCTCGCTGTGGTGGCGGCCAGCTGGCTCTGGTGGCCGCTCCGGCAGACCCCTCATGCGCCAGTGGCACAGCTCAGGCGCCTGGGTCCATTTGGTGCCGAGCCTTCAGTCCCAGCACCCCAGGAGCTGGCAGAGCGTGGTGATTGTGACGGCGTGGGTCTAGTCCCTATGGCTCTTGTCCCCATGGCTCTTGTCCCTGGCACAGGCTGCAAGCCACCGAGGCCAGCCCAGGGCATCCTGCTCTGAGGGTCCAGCCCCGATGCCGCCTCGTCGCCGGTGTCCACGTGCTGGTCACGCTGCCTACGTGTGCCCCCGGCCACCTCCCGCCCTGGGGTCCACTTGCTGGCCAGAGCCGCTGTTGGGGGCTCCGTCTGTGGCCGCCATGGGCCGGTGCCGGGTGTGTTCCACGCTGGGAGGGGTGGATGACATCTCCCTCGGCGCAGGAATGTGCCATGCAAGTTGTGTCGGTGGGTCCCAGCCCACGCCGGCAGCACTGCCGGGACCCTCCCGGGACGTGTTGGCGGATGCTCCACGGGGCGCGGTGGGGGGGTTCGGTGCTACTCTGGGGTGGGGGCTCCCAGCAGAGCCAGCGCCCCAACCCACGTGTTTGTGGGGCCCTCCCGTGCCGGGACATGCTCCGGCACAACCCTTCTCTGGCTCAGTCCCAGGCCTGGCCCCTTTGGCTGCCGGCCGGTGCTGAACGAGCAGGGAGAGCTGGAGGGAACCAGGATGGAATTCCACACCGGCACAGCCAGCTGCCAACGGCACCAGGACATGGGAGCCAAGCAGAGCCCCAGATTGGGCGGGGGTCAGAGGGGAACCGTGGCAGCCCCAGCACGGGGGTCTCAGTCCTGTCCGGTGGTGCTGGGCAAGTGCCCTGCTGCTGGGACCCCGGGGGACAGTCCCTGTGCGCAGGGGGCACGCAGCTGGGGTCTGCATATGCCGTGTGCCCCCTCCCTGCAGCCATCCCCCATCCCAGTGTCCCCAGTGCCCACTGCAGCCTGGTGTGGGGTGGGAGGATGGAGGCAGAGCCGCAGGGATGGCAGGGACACCCCGGCATCCCGTGGGGTGGCAGGAGGGCAGCCAGGGATGTGGCATCTCCCTGCGTGGGCGTGGGGCCTGGCAGGCATCCCAGCGATGGCTTCTTCGGAAAGGAGGTGGCGCGGCGCAGTGCCCGCTGGCACCCACCACCGCAGCGCCCCAGGCTTGCCAGCCACGGCTCCGGCGCCGGGTGTCTCTGCCAGCGGCATGCCCAACCATGCCTGGGCGCTGTGTGCCACCACACCAGGCTGTGGTGACACGGTGACACCCCCCCCCCCTCTCTGCCTGGCATCTCAGATGGACAGAGGGACACGGACAGAGGGACGGACAGCTGGGCGCTCATAGAAAAAGAACCCTACTCTTTATTGTGGCTGGCGGGGCCGGGCCCGGCCAGGGTTACATTCAGCTCTACTGCTGTCCGGTTAGCGGGGTGACGTGAGCATGCGTCGGCAGGGCAGGGGTCCGGCCGCGGGGGGCTGCAGGACCCCCCCCAAGCCCTGCCGGGGTGAGGGGCCACTGCAGCCAGGGCCCGGAGGGCGGGGGGGTGAGGGTTAGCACCAGAAACAGGGCTCTGCACCCAGCGAGGGGCCCCGGTGCCCACAGACCGAGTGGCAGGATGGGGAGAGGAGGGGGGGGACACTCCCCTCTCCCCCCCACGCTGGCAGTGCCAAATCCCCCGGGGACACCCGGGGACAGGGCGTGGGAGCCGGGGGTAGAGGGCAGAGCCCATCCCGGTGGCATCGGGGCTGCGGCAGTCCCGGGCGGCCTTACGGCAGCCTGGTGCCACCCCGGGGAATCTCAGAGCCGGACATTGGGGCGCAGCCCCCCAGGTGCTGCAGTGGGGCAGGGGGGGTGAGCAGCCCACGCTGGGGGTCGGGGGTGTCAGGGGGTGTTTGCATATATGCCAGGGCCAGGCCCAGCGGGATGGGGACGGACAGACAGCTCGGCCCTTGCTGCGGGCGCCTACGGTGCGAGGCCGGAGACCCCTGGGGTGTGAGGCCAGAGACCCCCAGGGTGCAGGGCCAGAGATCACAGGGCCATGAGGCCAGAGACCCCCGGGGTGCAAGGCCAGAGACCAGAGACCACTGGGCCATGAGGCCAGAGACCCCTAGGACATGAGGCCAGAGACCCCCGGGGCACGAGGCCGGAGACCCCTGGGGTGCCCAGCCACAGCTTCACCATCCCCCAGCCTCATGGCAGGCGGCCAGCGGGGAGGAGGGTCCTGAGTGGGGCCAGCCGAGGGTGCTGGGCGCAGGCGGGTGGCCAGGGGGGCTCAGCGGCAGGGGCTGCAGCGCTCCAGGGGGGACCCTTCGTCCGGGAGGGCGCTGGGGGGCTGGGGTGGTGTCCCCTCCTGTTCCCCCTCTCCGCCACTCCCCGGGTCGGGGTCCGGCCCCGCTGCCCTGTCCCACGCCGCCTCACTGCCAGCCCTGTGCTCCCCCAGCTCCTCCGGGGCGGGCAGGGGGCTCCCAGCCACAGCATGACCCTCACCTGGGGGTGCCCTGGCCAGGGACCCCTCAGCCGCGCAGAACTGCAGCTCAGCGCCGTCAGGCAGCAGGGACCCCCGGGAGCGCGGGCACCGGTCACCGGAGCGCGTCCGCCGCAACACCGACTGGGAGGCAGAGGGTCAGTGGGGGGGCTGGGGCTGGGGGGGTTGTGCTGCTGGGGGTGTTGGCAGGGGTCCTGGCACTCACCTTCCTGGCCAGGGGGCTGCTGGGGGCCGAGGCGCTGCTGTAGAGGCTGAGGCTGGAGTTGGAGCGGCTGGGGGACAGCACTTTGGAGTTGGGGGCCGACTGGTTCCCCGCGCACTTGGCGGCGGCGCCGAAGGTGTCAGGGGACAGGTACTTCTCGTTGATCTTCAGGTTGGTCCGTCCCTTCACTGGGGTGGCCACAGGGTGAGCGGGGACGGCGCTGGGCACCACCGCCCGGCACGGGGACACGATGGCGCTGGGGCTCCCCAGGAATGGGGACGGGCTGGTGTCGGGGCTCCCCAGGAAAGGGGATGTGACGGTGTCGGGACTCCCCGGGCACAGGGACGCCTGCCACGCCAGCATTGGGGCTCCCCGGGAATGGGGATGTGATGGTATCGGGGCTCCCCGGGCACAGGGACACCTGCCATGCCAGCACTGGGGCTCCCTGGGTACAGGGACACCTGCCATGCTGGTTTTGGGGCTCCTCAGGAATGGGGATGTGACAGTGTCGGGGCTCCCCAGGCACAGGGACACCTGCCATGCCAGTTTTGGGGCTCCACAGGCACAGGGGTGCACCAGCACCAGGGCTCCCCCCTGGAATGGGGATGTGCCCAGAGTCAGGGCTCCCTGGGTATGGGGACACCTGCCATGCTGCCATCAGGGCTCCCCGGGAATGGGGACATGTCAGTGTCTGGGCTCTCTGGGTAGGGGGACACCCGCTGTGCCAGCACTGGGGTCCCTGGGAATGGGGATGTGCCAGCATTGGGACTCCCCAGGAATGGGGACACCGGCCATGCCGGCCCTGGGGCTCCCCAGGCACAGGGACACCCGCGGTGCCAGCCCTGGGGCTCCCCAGGAATGGGGACACCAGCCATGCCGACCCTGGGGCTCCCCGGGCACAGGGACACCCGCTGTGCCAGCAC
This sequence comes from Laterallus jamaicensis coturniculus, assembly GCA_022605575.1. NCBI lineage: Eukaryota > Metazoa > Chordata > Aves > Gruiformes > Rallidae > Laterallus > Laterallus jamaicensis. Next base: position 46,483 of record JAKCOX010000442.1, read on the forward strand.
TGGGGTCCCTGGGAATGGGGATGTGCCAGCATTGGGACTCCCCAGGAATGGGGACACCAGCCATGCCGGCCCTGGGGCTCCCCGGCAGCGGGACCCGGTCACCCACCTCGGCAGGGGTCGTTCTTCACCAGGAACTCGTCCAGCGCGATCCAGCCGCCGCCAACCCGAACCATCAGGGTGCTGCGCAGGATGCGCACCATCCGCAGCTGCTGGGACTCCCCGAACTGCGGGCAGGGGGTGTCAGGGGGGCTGGGGGTCCCGGCAGGAGCCAGCACCCTGAGCTGCCCGTCACCGCGCTGGCGGGTCCCTCCGTCCCCACCCTGCCTGCCGCGGCACGGCACACACCAGCTGTGCCAGGCGTCCCGGCACATGGGGATGTGCCCCCCACCCACTGCCCAGGGCCTGGCAGGGAGCTGAGCTTGGGGGGTGGCTGCTAGGGGCCTGGCTGTGGGACGGGCACCGGTGCCGGCACTCACCCGGTACCGGTTGGCGCTGATCTGCTCCACCTGGAAGCGCTTGGCACAGTTGCACTGGGCCACTTGCCGGTTCACCTGGGGAGGGCACGGGGGGCTCAGAGCCACCATGTGGGACCCCCACCCACCCCCCCACCCCGGCTGCCCCCCTCCTGGCGCCACACCTCGTCCTGGATCTGGTCGGCGTCGGCGGGGCGGCGCAGCGGGTCGCGGTTGGGGTGCAGAGCACTGACGAACTCGTAGTAGTCAATGAAGCCGTCACCGTTGGTGTCGAAGATGCTGGCGACAGCGGCCATCTCCAGGGCATTGGTGGGGAACTCTGGGGGGGACAGGGACCCTCAGACCCTGTGTCCAGGCTGGCAGAACCCAGCCCCTCCAAGGGGGGTCCCAGACGCAGACCCCCAGCCCCAACTCCCCTGTCCCAGGCTCGGGGGGATGAAGCGCCAGGGGTGTCCCAGTCCCAGAGCTGCCCCAGTCCCAGTTACCTAGTCCCAGCCCCAGAGCTGCCCTAGAACCATCCCAGTTTGTCCCAGTCCCAGCACCACACTGCCCTTAGCCCCAGTCCCAGTGCATCCCCGTCCCAGAGCTGCTCCAGCCCCAGAGCTGCCCCAGTCCCAGACTGTCCCAGTTCCAGCACCATCCCAGTGCCGGCTCCAGAGCTGCTCCAGAGCCAGCCCAGCCAATTCCAGTCCCAGCATCATCCCAGTTCCAGAGTCATCCCGGTCCTAGCCCCAGAACTGCCCCAGAGTCATCCCAAGCTGTCCCAGTCCCAGCACCAGTGCCCCAGTCTCAGTTCCAGTTCTAGTCCCAGTCCCAGCACCATTCCATCCCCATCCCTATCCCCATCCCACCCCCATCCACATCCCTCCCCTTTCCCATCCCATACCATCCCCTCCCCCTCCCCATCCCCATACCATTCCCATCCCACCCCTATCCCGTTCCCATTCCCATCCCATTTCCATTCCCATCCCCATCCCCATCCCATTCCCATCTCATCCCATCCCATTCCCATCCCCATCCCAATCCCATCCCCTCCCCATTCCATCTCCATCCCATCCCCATCCTTCCCCTTTCCCATCTCATCCCCTCCCCATCCCCATCCCACCCCCATCCCGTTCCCATTCCCATTCCCATCCCCATCCTATCCCCTTCCCATTCCCATCCCCATCCCAATCCCATCCCCTCCCCATTCCATCTCCATCCCATACCCATCCCTCCCCTTTCCCATCCCATCCCCAATCCCATCTCATCCCCATCCCATCTCATCCCCTCCCCATCCCATCTCATCCCCTCCCCATCCCCATCCCACCCCCATCCCGTTCCCATTCCCATTCCCATTCCCATCCCCATCCCATCCCATTCCCACCCCCATCCCAATGCCATCCCCTCCCCATCCCCATCCCATCCCATCCCCATCCCACCCCCATCCCGTTCTCATTCCCATCCCCATCCCCATCCCAATCCTATCCCCTCCCCATTCCATCTCCATCCCATCCCCATCCACATCCCATCCCCATCCCTCCCCTTTCCCATCCCATCCCCAATCCCATCTCATCCCCATCCCATCTCATCTCATCCCATCCGCATCCCATCCCATCCCATCCCCATCCTCATCTCATCCCCATCCCCATCCCCTCCCCATGCCATCCCATCCCCACCCCCCTCCCCACCCCACCCCACCCCAGGGCCCTCACTGGAGGCCAGGACGCCCTCCATGAACTCCCTCTGGCTGATGCGCCCGTCCTGGTCGCGGTCGATGCCGCGGAACACGTCAAGGACGCGGGACTTCATCTGCCCGATCCAGTGCACGTAGCGGCGCCGCCACACCCCGAAGTCGAAGTGGGCGAATTCCTCCAGCTGGGGGGCACAGTGGGGGGGGTCTCAGCGCTGCCCTGAAGGGGCTCTGCCCGCCCGGGACCCCCGCGCTGGGCTGCGAGGGGGGGTCCCCAGCCCTGCCCCAGCTGTACCTCGCGCAGGCGCCGCAGCGCCGTCTCCAGCCGGTACTGCCGGTCCAGTGCCAGGAGCCAGAGCTGCTGCCAGCGGTGCAGGAGCTGGGCCATGACGGGGGTCTGGGGCTCCATCCCCCCCAGTGGCACTGCCGTCGAGCCCGGCGCCTTCCCCGTGCTGCGGCGCCCTGTGGACACGGGGGTGAGGGCCAGGCCTGGGGCAGGGCAGGGGGCAAGGGGGAGTCCAGCCGTGGGTCCCAGGGCAGTGCAGGGGCAGTGAGGGCTCGGCCGGGGGTCCCAGGGCCTGGGGCAGGGCAGGGGGCAAGGGGGGCCTAGCCTGGGGCCTGGGGCAGGGCAAGGGAGTGAGGGGGGCCCAGCCAGGGGTCTCAGGGCTTTGGGTAGTTGTGGGGGGCAAGTGGGGCCCAGCAGGGGGCCTGGGGCAGGGCAGGGGGCGAGGGGGGCCCAGCCAGGGGTCCCAGGACAGCACAGGGGACAAGGGGGCCCGGCCAGGGGTCCCAGGGCAGGGAGGGGGGCCCAGCCAGGGGTCCCAGGGCAGGGGACAAGGGGACCCACCCAGAGGTCCTGTGGGGGTGAGGGGAGCCCAGCCAGGGGTCCCAGGGCAGGGCAGGGGACAAGGGGGCCCACCCAGGGGTGCTGTGGGGGTGAGGGGAGCCCAGCCAGGGGTCCCAGGGCAGGGCAGGGGACAAGGGGGCCCAGTCAGGGGTGCTGTGGGGGTGAGGGGAGCCCAGCCAGGGGTCCCAGGGCAGGGCAGGGGACAAGGGGGCCCAGTCAGGGGTCCCAGGGCAGGGAGGGTGGGCCCATACGCGTGGCCAGCCGCCGGGCAGCCGGGGGTCCCAGCTCGGTGCCCAGCTTCCTCTTGCAGCTCCTGGTGACCTTCTCCACGTCGGGCTGCTTGCGGCTCAGCTCCTCCATGAACACCTGCGGCACAGCGCCGGCACTCAGCACCCAGCCAGCCCGGCACAGCCACACAGAGAGCCTGGCACAGCCACACAGAGCCTGGCACAGCCCCATGGAGAGCCCAGCACAGCCACACAGAGACCAGCACAGCCACACAAAGAGCCCGGCACAGCCAGACAGAGAGGTGGCACAGCCCCATGGAGAGCCTGGCACAGCCCCATGGAGAGTCCGGCACAGCCCCATGGAGAGCCTGGCACAGCCAGGGACAGGGGTTGAGCCGAGAGCGGGGTTGGGCATGGACCAGCCCCGGTGCCCCCCTCCCCTCCCCAGGACCCTCCTGGGTCAGTCCCACCGGGCTCGGCTGTGGCCGTGGGGCACACTGCTGCACCCACGGCCTCGGCTGGCATCCTCGGTGGGGCTGAGGGGTCCCTTGGTTGGGGTTGAAGGGTTCCTCAGTGGAGCTGAAGGGTCCTTGGTGGGACTGAAGGGACCATTGATGGGGCTGAGGGGTCCCTGGGTGGGGCTGAGGGGTGATGAGTGGGTTTGAGGGGTCCCTGGGTGGGGCTTAGGGATCCTTGGTGGGTTTGAGGGGCTCCTCAATGGGGTTGAGGGGTCCTTGGTGGTTCCCTGGGTGGGTTTGAGGGGTACCTGGGTGGGGCTGAGGGGTACCTGGGTGGGGCTGAGGGGTCCGTGGTGGGTCCCTGGGTGGGTTTGAGGGGTCCTTGGGTAGGGCTGAGGGGTCCGTGGTGGGTCCCTGGGTGGGTTTGAGGGGTCCCTGGGCAGGGCTGAGGGGTCCGTGGTGGGTCCCTGGGTGGGTTTGAGGGGTCCCTGGGCAGGGCTGAGGGGTCCCTGGTGGGTCCCTGGGTGGGGCTGAGGGGTGCTGGGTGGGCCAGGGGTGCGCGTACCGCGTGCTGGGCGCTGAGCTCCTCCAGCGCCTCGGCCTCCTCGGGCAGCGGCTCCTGGTCGCGCAGCCCCAGCGCCTCCTCGGCCGCCGTGATCCAGTCGCCGACGCGCGCCAGCTCCTCGCGCTCGGCCGCCATGCCGGCGGCCTGCGCCCGCAGCCGCTCGCCCTGCTGCTGCGCCCAGCTCCGCACCTGCGGCACGCACGGGCAGCTGCGGCACCACCGCGGACATGGCACCGCGGCCAGGGCACCGCAGCGGCACCGCGGACATGGCACCACAGTGGCATCACCACAGCCGTGGCACCGCAGCAGTACCACTGCGGCACCATGGCCACGGGACCGTGGCAGCACCACCGTGGCCATGGCACCGCGGCAGTACCACTGTGGCACTGTGGCCATGGCACCACGGCAGCACCAGGATGGAACCGCAGCAGCACCGGGATGGCACCGCGGCAGCACACCGTGGCAGCACCACCACGGCACCGCGGCCATGGCACTGCAGTGGTGCAGGGATGGCACCGGGATGGCACTGCAGCCATGGCACCGTGGCGGCACCAGGATTGAACTGCAGCAGCACCCCTGCAGCACCGCGGCCATGGCACCGCAGACCCGCACCGAGGACCCCGCAGACCCCGGCGTCACCCCGAGCAGCCCCAGGCCGGGGCCCAGGGTCCGTGGGTGCCGGGCAGGGATGTGGCCAGGCAGCCCCCACCCCTGGCAGCCCCCACCTCACTGTCAGCCCCTGACTCGCCTGCACCCCCTGACTCAACTGCAGCCCCCACCTAAGTGTCAGCCCCCAACCCCCAACAGCCCCCAACTCACCCACAGCCCCCAACTCACCCACAGCCCCCAGCTCACCAGCAGCCCCCACCCCCCAACAGCCCTCAACTCACCCGCAGCCCCCAACTCACTGTCAGCCCCCAACCCACCTGCAGCCCCCAACCCACCTGCAGCCCCCGACTCACCCACAGCCCCCAGCTCACTGTCAGCCCCCCCCCCCCAGCAGCCCCCAACTCACCTCCTGGAAGCGGCTCTTGGCCACGGTGACCCAGGACTTGATGGTGATGACGGAGTCGGGGTGGCAGGAGGAGAGGATCTCCTCCCCCAGCGAGGTGATGCACTCCAGCTCCAGCTCCTGGCACTGCAGGGACTGCAGCAGCTCCTGGGGGCGGCACGCACCGCGCTGCCGGGCTCGGCCCCGCGGGGGGCCTGGGGGTCCCACCCCCCGTGTCCCGGTGCCCCAGGACCCACAGCAAAGGGCTGGCTGGGGGAAGGGAGCTGCCTGGAAGCGGGGGCCATGGGGGACTGTGGGGGGCCATGGGAGACCATGGGGGCTGTGGGGGACCATGGGGCCTGTGAGGGGCCATGCGGGGACGCAAGGGCCTGTAGACAACTGAGGGGGGCTGTAGGGGGACACAGGGGACTGTGGGCAGCTGTGGGGGGACATAGGGCGCTGTGGAGGGCCATGGGGGGCTGTGGGGGGCCATAGGGTACCATGGGGGGCTGTGAGGGCCCATGGGGCCTGTGAGGGGCTGTGGGGGCCCATAGGGGGGACACAGGGGGCTGTGGGCAGCTAGGGGGGGCCGTGTGGGGACATAAGAGGCTGTGGGCATCTGTGGGGGGACACAGGGGGCTGTGGGGGTCGTGGGGGCTGTGGGGGGCTGTGGGGGGCTGTGGAGGGACACAGGGGGCTGTGGGGGGGCTGTGGAGTGCTGGGGGGGTGTGGGGGGACACAGGGGGCCGTGGGGGGCGGTTGGGGGGGCTGTGGGGGCTGTGGGGCGACACGGGGGGCCGTGGGGGGCGGTTGGGGGGGCTGTGGGGGGCTGTGGGGGCCGGCACCCACCTGCAGCTGTCTCTGGCACTCCTGCACCGCCGGCTCCTCCTCGGGGAAGACGCCGTAGCGAAGGGTCTTCTCGGCCTCGGACAGGCGGCCCAGGAAGGAGTGAACCAGCGTGTGGAACTCCTCGGCCTGCGGGGCCACGGGCGCTCAGCACCGGCACCGGCACCGGCACCGGTACTGGCATGGCACCAGCACGGCGCCAGAACCAGCACTGGCACCGGCACTGGAACTAGCACCAGCACCAGTGCCGGCACCAGCACCAGCACCCCCTGCAGCTGCAGCCCCCGGCCCTGCTGCTCCCAGGCACAGTGAGCTCACCGCGCGGTGCAGGACCCCCAGTGCAGCCTCCAGACCCCAGCGCAGCCCCCAGACCCCAGCTCAGCCCCCAGACCCCGGCTCAGCCCCCAGACCCTGGCGCAGCCCCCAGACCCTGGCGCAGCCCCCAGACCCCAGCTCAGCCCCAGACCCCAGCCCAGCCCCCAGAACCTGGCATAGCCCCCAGACCCCAGGTCAGCCCCCAGCCCAGCTCCAAGCCGGTGGCAGGACAGAGCCCCCAGCCCCCACCAGCACCCCGGGGAGCAGGGGGCACACCCCACCCCGGGCACCAGGCACACCCACGGCAGGCACCCGTGGCACCCAGCCTGGCTCCTGGCCACCAAACCTTGTGACACGGGCACACCCAGCCCCACACCGCCCCACGATGCACCCCACGGCACAGCCACCCACCAACCCTGGCACCCCATGGTGCACCCCATGGCACAGCCACCCACCAACCCTGGCACCCCACGATGCGCCCTGTGACACGGCCACCCACTGAGCCCCACACAACACCCTACGAAACAGCCACCCACTGTCCCTGTCACCCCACGAGGCACCCCACACAACAGGGTCACCCACCAAGCCCCACACAACACCCTATGACACAGCCACCCACCAACCCTGGCACCCCACAATGTGCCCAACAGCACAGTCACCCACTAACCCTGGCACCCACAATGCACCCCACACAACAGGGTCACCCACCGAGCCCCACACAACACCCTATAACACAGCCACCCACTGTCCCTGGCACCCCACGATGTGCCCTACAACACAGTCACCCACTGAGCCCCACTCAACACCCTATGACACAGCCACCCACCAACCCTGGCACCCCATGGTGCACCCCATGGCACAGCCACCCACCATCCCTGACACCCCACGAGGCACCCCACACAACAGGGTCACCCACCAAGCCCCACATAACGCCCTATGAAACAGCCGCCCACTGTCCATGACACCCCACGATGCACCCCATGACCTGGTCACCCACCGAGCCCCACTCAACACCCTATGACACAGCCACCCACCAAGCCTGCTACCCCACCACGTGCCAGGTGACACAGCCACCCCCTGTCCCCATCCCATCCCAACACACCCCGCCACGCAGCGCCCCCCTGAGCCAGCACCCCCCCATCCCTGGGTCTCCACACAGAACCCCTCCCCCGCCCATTGCCCTGGCACTGGCCTGGCGCAGCGCGGCCTCGAGCCGGGCCTGCCTGCAGACAGACAGGGTGCAGACCAGGTCCCAGCGGGCGCCCAGCTCCTCCATCTGCTGCTGCAGCCACTGCGAGTCGACGCTGCTGCTGCCGCGCGTCAGGTCCCGCACCGAGCGCCGCAGCACCCGCACGCAGCTGGCGCGCTTCCCCAGCTCCTTCTGGAACACCTGGGGGGAAGGAGGGGTGGGGAGGGGAATGGGGTGATGGGGAGGGGTCCCCAAGTAGCCTGGAGAGGTGGGGAAGGGGATAGGCCACCCTCCAACCTTGTGCTTGTCCACCAGCTCAGCCACCAGGTCGCGGTCGCCGGCGACGGGCGCGTCGTGGCTGAGCTGGGGCTCGGCGCGGTACAGCCAGTCCAGCAGCGCCTGCAGCGCGTCCGTGAACTTCCCCGAGAAGAGCAGAGCCTCTTCCAGCTTGTGCTGCCTGGGGAAGAGGGGGAGGAGTCAGGGGGGGGGCAGCCTGGGGGGTGGGAGAGGATGATCCACGGGGAACGCGGACATGCGAACACAGGTATCACAGCAACCCCATCCCATCCCATCCCATCTCAAACCCATCCCATCCCCATCCCATCCCCATCCCATCCCCATTCCATCCCCATCCCATCCCCATCACATCCCCATCACATCCCATCCCATCCCCATCCCCATCCAATCCCATCCCATCCCCATCCCCATCCCATCCCCATCCCATCCCCATTCCATCCCCATCCCATCCCCATCACATCCCCATCACATCCCATCCCAATCCCCATCCCCATCCCATCCCCATCCCATCCCCATCCCATCTCCATCCCCATTCCATCCCCATCCCATCCCCATCCCCATCCAATCCCATCCCATCCCATCCCCATCCCATCCAATCCCATCTCATCCCCATCCCATCCCATCCCCATCTCCATCCCATCCCATCCCCATCCCCATCCCATCCAATCCCATCTCATCCCATCCCCATCCCCATCCCATCCAATCCCATCTCATCCCATCCCCATCCCATCCCATCCCCATCCCCATCCCATCCCATCCCAGCTCATCCCATCCCATCCCATCCCCATCCCATCCCATCCCCATCCCATCCCCAACCCATCCCCACCCCACCCCACCCCACCCCATCCCCATCCCCATCCCACCCCCACCTCTCCACCGCCCGGCTGCACAGCCCGTCCCATCTCTCCCTCAGCTCCCCCAGCAGCTCCTCCAGCGGCTGCAGGTCCTGGGGCAGCCGGGCCGCCTCCCGCAGCGCCCGCCCACTGCGCAGCGTCGCCTCGTACACCGGCCGCTTCAGCCGCAGAACCTTCTGGAACGCCTGCGGGCAGCGGGGGGTAAGGGGGGGCTGGGAGGGGGAATGGGGGGGTGCTGACCCTGGGTGGGCAGAGGGGGGTCAGGGGTGGCGCAGGGGGATGCTGGCCCTGGGCGGGGCAGCAGGGGGTCAAGGGGAGCTGGGAAGGGGGATCGGGGGGTGCTGGTCCTGGGTGGGGGTCAGGGGGTGCTGGCCCCAGGAAGGCAGAGGAGGGTTGGGGGGTGCTGGGCCTGGGTGGGGGTCAGGGAGGTCAGGGTGTGCTGGCCCTGGGTAGGCAGCAGGGGGTCAGGGGGTGCTGGGCGGGGGGATCAGGGGGGTGCTGGCTCTGGGAAGGGGTCATGGGGGTGCTGGCTCCATGTGGGCAGTGGGGAGTCAAGGGGGTGTTGGGCGGGGGAATCGGGGGGATGCCAGCCCTGGGTGGGGATTGGGGGGGTCAGGGAGGGTGCCTGGCCCTGGGTGGGCAGCACGGGGTCTAGGGGTGCTGGCCCCAGGTGGGCAGTGGGGGGGCTGGGCGGGGGGATCGGGGGGGTGCTGGCCATGGGAGGGGGTCAGGGGGTGCTGGCCCTGGATGGGATTTGGGGGGGTCAGGGGGGGCTGGCTCCAGGTGGGCAGCAGGGAGTCTGGGGGATGCTGGCCCTGGGTGGGGTCAGGGGGGTCAGGGTGGGGTGATGGCCCTGGGTGGGGTCAGGGGGGTCAGGGGGGTCAGGGGGTGCTGGCCCTGGGTGGGGGTCAGGGGGGTCAGGGTGGGGTGCTGGCCCTGGGTGGGGGTCAGGGGGGTTAGGGGGTGCTGGCCCTGGGTGAGGTCAGGGGGGTCAGGGTGGGGTCCTGGCACTGGGTGGGGGTCAGGGGGGTCAGGGGGGTCCTGGCCCTGGGTGGGGTCAGGGGGGTCAGGTGGGTCAGGGGGGTGCCTGGCCCTGGGCGGGCAGTGGTGGTGGGGGGGTCCCAGCTCCCCCTCCCCCAGCCAGGGCTGTGACCCCCCCTCAGCCAGAGCTCCACTCCTCACCACAGCACCAGGAGGCGCTGGCCCCCCTCCCGGCTGGGGGGCTGCCCCCCAGCCCAGCCCCCCCTCCCAGAGCCCCCCCACCTTGTGCTGTGCCAGCTGGGCCTTGATCTCCTCCTGGCTGGGGGCGTCCTGGGGCTCCTCCAGGCTCTGCTCCACCTCCTCCATCCAGTCCAGGAGCAGCCGGCGGGACTCGCTGAACTGGAACCCAGTGGGAGGGCTGGGGGGGGCTGGGGGGGGCTGGGCAGGGGGCTGGAGGGGGCTATGGGGGATGCAGGGGACTTGGGGGCTGCTGGGGGGCTGGGGGGGGGCTGGGCAGGGGTCTGTGGAAGGCTGGAGGGGCTGTGGGGGACTTGGGGAGCTGCTGGGGGCTGTGGGGTGCTGGGCAGGGGGCTGGGCAGGGGGCTGCCACACGGTCCCCGTGCTGGAGCAGCATCGCCCCGTGCCGCAGCTGTATGGCACCCACGGCACAGCCACATGGCCCCATGGTGGAGCAGCATCACCCTGTGCTGCAGCCGTATGGCACCCATGGCACAGCCACACAGTCCCTGTGCCAGAGCAGCATCACCCCATACCACAACCATATGGCACCCATGGTGCAGCCATACGGTCCCCATCCCGACGCAGCATCGCCCTATGCCACAGCCATACGGCTCCCACGGCACAGCCACACAGCCCCTGTGCCGGAGCGGCATCGTGCTGTGCCAGAGTCCCATAGTGCCTCTGCCAGAGCCGTGTGGCCCCCATGGCACAGCCGTGCAGCCCCCCTGTGCCACAGCCACACGGGGCCTGTGCCACAGCGGCGCCCTGGTGCGCAGGGGTGTGTACAGACTCCCAGACTCCCAGGGGCTGGAAGGGCCCCCCAGAGCCCCTGGGGTGCAACCCCCTGCCAAAGCAGGGTCCCTAGGACAGGGCACACAGGTCGGTGTCCAGATGGGGCCGGAATCTCTCCAGAGAAGGAGACTCCACACCCCCTGGGCAGCCTGTCCCAGGGCTCCCTCACCCTCACTGGGAAGTTCTTCCCCATGTTGGTGTGGAACTTCCTGGGCTCCAACTTGAGCCCATCCCCCCTTGTCCTGTCCCCACAGACACTGAGCAGAGGCTGCCCATGGCCCCTGGGTCCCACCCTTCAGCTATTGATCCCCAGTGATCAGGTCCCCTCTCAGTCTCTTCTCTGCAGGCTGAACAGCCCCAGCTCTCTCAGCCTTTCCTCACAGGGGAGATGCTCCAGGCCCTTCAGCATCTCCTCAGCCTCCTCTGGGCTCTCTCCAGGAGATCCCTGGCTGTTTGATCCCAGGGAGCCCAGCACTGGACACACCACTCCAGGTGGGGCCTGAGCAGGGCAGAGCAGAGGGGGAGGATCCCCTCCTGTCACCTGCTGCCCACACTCCTCCTGATGCCCCCAGGATCCCATTGTCTCTCTCAGCCCCAGGGCACACTGCTGGCTCATGGCCACCCTGTCACCCCCCAGCACCCCCAGGTCCCTCTCCCCAGAGCTCCCCTCCAGTGGGTCCCCCCCAGCCAGTCACCACAGGTACCTGCTTGGTACGCCTTCGCGCCTCCTCCAGCGCGGCGCCGCGCTCCGCCAGCTGCTGCAGCACCTTGCCCAGCCGCTCCCGCGCCGCCAGCACCAGGTTCTGGATGACGGCGCCGTCCTGCTTGTGGCTGAAGTCCTTCAGGCGCGAGGCCGTGGCCTCCAGCCCGCCCAGCTTCTCACCGTGGGCACTCGCCTCTTTCGCCAGCGCCTGCACCAGAGCGGCGCAGCTGGGGGACCCCTGGCACAGCACCACAGCCCTGCGCCGGCACCGGGGGCGATGCCCACGGGCTCCGACGGGCAGCCAGAGGGAGGATTCTGGTGCTGGTGCCACGGGGGACCCTCATGGGCAGAGCCCTGGCACAGGCGGTGGGGGACACGGGGACACGCGGGGGTGGTGGCGCTGGCTCAGCCGGCACTTGCCTTGTGCTCCTGGATCTGCGCGGTGACGGTGTCCAGGACGAAGCTGGGTGGTGCCGGGGACGCCAGGAGCTGCTCAGCCTGAGCCACCCAGCGCAGCAGCTCCTGCACCGTCCCATGGAACTCGGTGGCGACCGTCAGCCCCTCGGCCAGGCGCTCCTGGGGGGGCAGGGCAGGGGCTGAGCGGGATGGGAGGGGAGGGGATGGGATGGGGGCATGGGGATGGGATAGGGATGAAGATGGGGATGGGGATGGGGATGGGATGGGGATGAGGATGGGATGGGATGGGATGGGATGGGATGGGATGGGATGGGATGGGATGGGATGGGGATGAGGATGAGGATGGGGATGGAATGGGGATGGGATAAGGATGGGGATGGGATTGGGATGGGATGGGATGGGGAGGGGATGGGGATGGGATGGGGATGGGGATGGGGATGGGGATGGGGATGGGGATGGGGATGGGGATGGGATAAGAATGGGGATGGGATGGAATGGGGATGGGATGGGATGGGGATGGGGATGGGGATGGGATGGGGATGGGGATGGGATGGGATGGAGATGGGACAGGCAGCTCGCACTGTGCCCCACTCACCTTCCTCTCCTGCGCCTCGGCCTGCACGCTCTCCCACTTCTGCTCCAGCATCCTCAGGCTGTGCTCCGTGCTGCAGGGCCGACCGGCACGGCACGAGCCCAGCAGCCGCTGCAGCCGCTCCCGCACCGCGCTGTAGGCAGCCTGCCTGGCCTCCAGCTCCCGGCACAGCTCCTGCGCCGGGCAGGGGATGGGAGTGAAGGGGATGGGGATGGGATGGGAATAGCATGGGAACAGGATGGGAATGACAGGGATGGGATGGGGATGGGGATGAGATGGGGATGGGATGGGGATGGGATGAGGGGGGATGGGATGGGAACAGGATGGGAATGACAGGGATGGGATGGGAATGACAGGGATGGGATGGGAGGGGATGGGGATGGGATGGGATTGGGATGGGGATGGGAATAGCATGGGAACAGGATGGGGATGGGGATGAGGATGAGGGTGGGATGGGAACAACAGGGACAGGGATGGGATGGGGATGGGAACAACAGGGACAGGGATGGGATGGGGATGGGATGGGGATGGGAACAACAGGGACAGGGATGGGATGGGGATGGGATGGGGATGGGATGGGGATGGGATTGGGATGGGGATGGGATGGGGATGGGATGGGGATGGTCCCTGTGCCACCCCAGGAGCTGGGGCTGCCAGAGACCTGTGCCCAGGTGGGGATGGGACATGGCAGAGGGTCCCAGGGGGCAGGGGAGGGACCTGGGGGGCAGAGAGGGGTCCCGGGCGACACCCCCCTCCCAGTGCCGCCCGGTGCTCACCAGGTGGGCAGCCAGCTTCTCCCTGGTGCTGTCGGGGTGTCCCCACGCCGGCGGGGAGAAGCAGAGCTGCAGCTCCACCTGCTCCAGCCACTGCAGCAGCTCCGTGATCTCCAGCGTGATGTCCTGTACCTGGGGACACGGTGTGTCGGGCCACCACGGGGACACGGGGACAGGGTGTTGGTGACACCACCACGGGGACAGGGGGACAGGGTGTTGGTGACACCACCACGGGGATTGGGACAGGGATGGGGTGTCGGTGCCACCATGAGGGGATGGGGACAGGGATAAGGTGTTGGTGCCATCATGGGGACAGGGGGATGGGGACGGGGTGTCAGTGCCATCAAGGGGACACGGGGATGGGGATGGGGTGTTGGTACCACCGTGGGGGTGGTGTCGGTGCTGTGGTGGTGCCATCATGGGGACACGGGGACAGGGACGGAGTGTCGGCGCCACCACGGGAACACGGGGGTGGGGACGGGGTGTCGGTGCCATCATGGGGACACAGGGACGGGGTGTTGGTGCCACCACAGGGACATGGGGATCGGGATGGGGTGTTGGTGCCACCACGGGGACACGGGGACGGGGATGGGGTGTCGGTGCCACCATGAGGGGATGGGGACAGGGACAGGACACAGGGACGGGGTGTCGGTGCCACCACAGACAGATGGGGACAAGGACAGGGTGGTGGTGCCATCATGGGGACATGGGGACGGGGATGGGGTGTTGGTGCCACCACAGGGACACAGAGATGGGGTGTTAGTGCCAACTACGGGGGCATGGGGACAGGGATGGGGTGTCGGTGCCACCACCACAGGGACAGGAGGATGGGGACAGGGTGTCAGTGCCACCACGGGGACATGGGGATGGGGATGGGGTGTCTGTGCCATCACGGGGACGGGGTGTCAGTGCCACCACAGGGATTCAGGGGTGGGGACGGGGTGTTGGTGCCACCATGGGCAGATGGGGACAGGGACGGGGTGTCAGTGCTACCACGGGGACAGGGAGATGGGGTGTCGGTGCCATCATGGGGACAGGGGGATGGGGTGTTGGTGCCACCATGGGGACACGGGGGCGGGGGCGGTGCCATGGTGGTGCCATCACAGGGACACGAGGACAGTGGGACGGGGTGTCAATGCCACCACGGGGACACGGGGGTGGTGTCGGTGCCGTGGTGGTGCCGACACGGGGACACGGGGATGGGGTGTTGGTGCCACCATGGGGGTGGTGTCGGTGCCATGGTGGTGCCATCACAGGGACAGGGGGACAGTGGGACGGGGTGTGGGTACCGGCGCCGTCGCGGCGGTGCGGTACCTGGCTGAGGTTGTTCTCCAGCTCGAGCTGGCGGCTCTCGGTCTGGCTGCGCACCAGGTCCCAGCGCTGGTTGAGCTGGCGCAGGCCGAGCTGCAGCCCCTCCTGGCTCTCCCCCAGCAGCAGCCCCTGGCCGGCCTCGTTCACCGACTGCACCGTGCGCGCGTGCGACAGCACGTCGTTCCGCAGCACCTGCGCCGCGGCACCGCGGTCACCGGCACGGCACGGGGGGGTCCCCCTGCCCACGGTGGGCTGTGCCACACACCGCAGCCCCAAATCACCCCCATCACCCATGCTGGGACAGGATGAGGGGGTCCCCGTGCCCATGGTGAGCTGTGCTGCACCCCCAGCCCCAAATCATCCCCAAATCATCCCTGCTGCCCATGCCAGGAGGGGGATCCCAGTGCCCACAGCTGGCCGTGCTGCACCCCAGCCCCAAATCACCCCCATCACCCATGCTGGGATGGGACGAGGGGGTCCCTGTGCCCATGTTGGGCTGTGCTGCACCCCCAGCCTCAAATCACCCCCATCACCCTTGCCAGGACAGGACGGTGGGGGTGCCAGTGCCCACGGGAGGCCATGCCGTGCCCCCAGCCCCAAATCATCCCCGCTACCCACACTAGGATGGGAGGGGGGGCCCAGCACTGACGGGAGGCCATGCCACACCCCCAGCCCCAAATCATCCCCACTACCTGCACTAGGATGGGGGGGCACTGGTGGGAGGCCATGCCATGCCCCCAGCCCCAAATCATCCCCGCCACCCACACCGATGCTGCTGGCAGCGCCGCAGAGCCCTGGGGAGCGCCATGCTGGGGGATGATGGCACCCAGGGATGCCCCAGCTCTTGTGGCAGGGTTGAGGCACCAGATCTGCCAGGTGCCCCCCCAACATCCCAGCCACCTCCCAGCGTGCCGGACCCAGGGAAGCGGTGCTGGGTCAGCCGCGTCCCAGCAGGCGCGGAGACACCGCCGGTGCTGTCACGGCGCAGGGGGGGACGTGCCCCCACCAGCCTCACCTTGTGCTTGGCCAGCTCGATCTCGCAGCTCTGCAGGTCGAGGCGCAGCAGCGTGGGGCCCTGGAGCTGCTCGGCGGCGCGGCACAGCCACTGCAGCAGCTCATCCAGCTGGTGCCGGAACTGCCCCAGCCCCAGCAGCGCCGCCTCCAGCTGGTGCTGCCCGGCGGGGATGGCACGTCACTGGCAGCTCCGACGGCACCGCAGGCACCCCTGGCCACCCTGCAGCCCCCCAGCACCGGTGGCACCACAGGCACCCCTGGCCACCCTGCAGTCCCCCAGCACCGGCGGCACCGGCAGCACCCCCAGTCACCCTGCAGCCCCCCAGCACCGGTGGCACCGCTGGCCACCCTGCAGCCCCCCAGCACCGGTGGCACCACAGGCACCCCTGGCCACCCTGCAGTCCCCCAGCACCGGCGGCACCGGCAGCACCCCCAGTCACCCTGCAGCCCCCCAGCACCGGTGGCACCGCTGGCCACCCTGCAGCCCCCCAGCACCCACCCTGCCGCGGTCCTCGCCGGCACCAGGCAGCCATGGTGCCAGTGGCACCCCCAAACCCCGCGGTGCCGCTTGGTACCTGACGGCTGACGATCTCCTCCTCCAGCCGGTCCCAGCGCTGGCGGAAGTCGCTGAGGGGGGCTGGGGGGTCCCCCTGCGCCGGGTGCCGCAGGCTCTCCACGTCCACCTTGCACTGGTAGAGCTCCCGCTTGAACTCCTGCGGGGCAGCGGCGAGTGGGTGACCCCCCAGAGCCACGCACCAGGACGGGGGTCTGCCACGGCACGGCTCGGCACGGCACAGCATGGCAGGGATGGGTCAGGTTTGGCATGGCACGGCTCGGCAGAGCTTGGCTTGGCCTGGCTCAGCATGGCACAGTGCATGGCTTGGCACAGCACAGCAGGGTTGGGTCAGGTTTGGCATAGCACGGCTCGGCACAGCTCGGTACAGCACAGTGCACGGCTTGGCACGGCTCGGCTCTGCATGGCACAGTGCATGGCTTGGCACAGCACAGCACAGCAGGGCTGGGTCAGGTTTGGCACAGCATGGCTTGGCAGAGCTTGGCTTGGCATGGCTCAGCATGGCACAGTGCATGGCTTGGCACAGCATAGCAGGGTTGGGTCAGGTTTGGCATGGCACGGCTTGGCACAGCTCAGCACAGCATGGCACAGTGCATGGCTTGGCACAGCACAGCAGGGACGGGTCAGGTTTGGCACAGCACAGCTTGGCAGAGCTTGGCTTGGCACAGCTTGGCTCGGCACAGTGCATGGCTTGGCACAGCACAGCAGGGCTGGGTCAGCTCGGCACGGCATGGCTTGGCATGGCTCAGCATGGCACAGCGCATGGCTTGGCACGGCACAGCACAGCAGGGATGGGTCAGGTTTGGCATGGCACGGCTTGGCACAGCTCGGCTCAGCATGGCACAGTGCATGGCTCGGCACAGCACAGCAGGGCTGGGTCAGGTTTGGCACAGCTCAGCACAGCTCAGCTCGGCACAGCTCAGCACGGCATGGCACAGTGAACAGCTTGGCATGGCATGGCACAGCATGGCAGGGATGGGTCAGGTTTGGCATGACACAGCTCGGCTCAGCACAACACAGTTCAGGACAGCATGGTGCATGGTTTGGCACAGCGTGGCTTGGCATGGCACAGCAGGGATGGGTCAGGTTTGGCACAGCACAGGCTCTGGGCTCTGATCTCCTCATGGAGCATGGGTTGCCCAGCCAGCTCAGGGCACCTCCCCAGCGTGGGATTTGCCACCCACCACGGGCAGGATTTGGCCATGAGTGCGTGCCATGGGGCACTGGCACTGCCCACCGTGCCACATCCCTCTGGCTGCTGCCCAAAGGCCCCCTGCCCCATGGCACAGCCCACCGTGCCACATCCCCCCACTGCTGCCCAGAGCCCCCCGCCTGCCTGTCCCCCGGCACAGCCCACCTTCAGCTCTGCCAGCTGCCGCTGCACCACGTCCAGGTCCCCGCCGACCAGGAACTCCTCGGCAATGCGCAGCTCAGCCGCATCCAGCCACTCTAACAGCCGCTGGGGAGAGAGCGAGGGAGGGGGCTGTGGGGTCCCCATCCCACCCCCGGCACAAGGACCGGGGCCGTGGGGCGCCATAGGGTCCCCACCCCCAGCGCAGGGAGTGGGGACCTGGGGCGCTGCAGGGTCCCCCACCCTGCCCCCGGTGCAGGGAGGGGGGCCGTGGGGTGCCACGGGGTCCCCACTCCACCCCCAGCACAAGGACTGGGGCCATGGGGCACCATAGGGTCTCCACCCTGCCCCTGGCACAAGGAGCGGGGCCATGGGGCGCCACGGGGTCCCCACCCCGCCCCCGGTGCAGGGAGTGGGGCTGCGGGGTGACACGGGGTCCCCACCCCAGCCCTGGCACCAGGAGCAGGGCTGTGGGGCGCTGTAGGTTCCCCACCTTGCCCCCAGTGCAGGGAGCAGGGCTGAGGGGCACCGTGGGGTCCCTACCCCGTCCCCGGCACAAGGAGTGGGGCTGTGGGGCACAACGGGGTCCCCACTCCACCCCCAGAACAAGGACTGGGGCCGTGGGGCGCCATAGGGTCCCCACCCCACCCCCGGTGCAAGGAGTGGGGCCGTGGTGTGCTGTGGGTTCCCCACCCTGCCCCGGCGCACCAGGGACCCCCCCACCCCAGCACGGGTGCCAGCCCCACCTGCATGGCCTCCTGGTAGCTGAGGGTGGCCTGGAGCTGCTCCTCCAGCCGCGCGTGCCGCTCGGTCCACGCCTTGCTCAGGCTGTGCCAGGAGGAGTAGAGCTGCGGCGGGCGGAGGATCAGCGGCACCGCGGGGGGCTCAGGGGGCACCAGCCAGCACCGCGGGGACTCGGGGGGCACCAGCTGGCACTGGCGTAGGGGTTGGGGGGCACCAGCGCGGGGCTCGGGGGGCACGTGGCCGCTCACACAGGGACACTGGCACAGGGAGCACGTGGCCCCCGGCACCGCATCCCAACCCCTGGCACGGCCCCACATCCCAGACCCCATCACCACATCCTGGCCCCTGGTGAGGCCCTGCATCCCACCCCCTGGCACAGCCCCGCATCCCAGCCCCCAGCACAGCCCTGCATCCTGGTCCCCACCACCATATCGTGGCCCCTGGCGCAGCCCCACATCCCAGCCTCCATCACCACATCCCATCCCCATCCCATCCCCATCCCATCCCCACATCCCAGCCTCCATCACCACATCCCATCTCCATCCCATTCCCACATCCCAGCCTCAATCACCACATCCCAATCCCCCTCCCATGCCCACATCCCAGCCTCCATCCCCACATCCCATCGCCATCCCTTCCCCACATCCCAGCCTCCATCCCCACATCCCATCGCCATCCCTTCCCCACATCCCAGCCTCCATCCCCACAGCCCATCCCCATCCCATCCCCACATCCCAGCCTCCATCCCCACATCCCAGCCTCCATCACCACAGCCCAGCCCCTGCCACCGCACCCTGGCCCCACCAACCGCCTCCCAGCACTCACGTCGTCCAGGCTCTTGGTGACATCGGGCTTGTCGGGGTCGCCACAGGCTGACATCAGCTCCACACCCAGACTGCCCAGTGCGTCCAGCTCCCCCTGCAGCGCATCGATCTCCTCCCGCAGCGCCTGGGGACGGGATGGGATGGGAAGGGGACAGGAACGGGATGGGGATGGGGATGGGGATGGGATGGGAAAGGGATGGGACGGGACGGGGACGGGGATGGTTGGGAGGGGATGGGGATGATAATGATGGGGATGGGGATGGAAGGGAGGGGATGGGAATGAGGAGGGGATGGGATCTGGGATAGGCTGGGGATGGAATGGGATGGGACAGGATGGGATGGGGATGGGATGGGATGGGGATGGACGGGGCTCGGTGCTGCCCGTGCCCGGGATGCTGCCCGCCCCGTACGGTACCTGCATGGTGCGGAGCTGCGCGCGCACGGCCTCGGGCTCCCCGCCGGCCTCCTCCAGCCCCAGCACCAGCTGCTGGGTGTCGCTCAGGGTCAGCGCCAGCTCCGACAGCCCGTGCCAGAAGCGCTCGGCCAGCGCCAGCAGCTCCCGCAGCCACCGCTCCTGCTCCTGGCACCGGCCCCGCAGGCAGCGCCACTGCTCCAGGAGCTGCGCCGCCCGCTCCTGGATCCCTGCGGAGCACGGGACGCACCGGGATCAGCCTGGGCACCCGCGGTGAGCCGGCACAGCCAACCACCGCGCCCACGCCGGTACCTCTGGCTGCGGTGTCGGAGTTGGCAGCCTGCATGCTGGCCAGCAGCTCGCCGCCCTGCGCCTGCACCATCTCCAGCGCCGCGCCCAGCTTCTCCAGCTCGGCCAGGGCCAGGCTGTTCTCCCGCAGCCGCTCCCGCAGGTGCCCCGCGTCGCCGCGCACACCAGGCTGGCTCTGCAGCCGGCCCTGCAGCTGCTCCAGGCACTCCTGCAGCAGCTCCATGCGCTCCGTCAGCTGCAGAAGGCGCCGGAGTACCGGGTCAGTGCCGGGGAAGCCGCTGAGCCGCCACGCCCTGACGGTGCCGGTGCCGTTACCTGGCTGTAGCGCGGCAAGGCGTCGTCCAGCAGCGTGGCGGCCTGGCGCACGCGCTCGCGGAGGCAGTGGTACTGCTCCTCCGCCTCCTGCCAGCGCCGCTGGAACGGGGCGCCCTGCTCCGGGCTCAGCTCCACCAGCTCTGCCGAGACCCGCTGCAGCTTCCCCATCAGTGGCCGGTGCTCGGCGATGGCTTCCCGCAGGCTCTGTCAGGGGGGGAACCCAGGATGTCAGGGGAGGATGGGACGGGGCGCACGCTGGTGCCGCTGCCAGGGTGACCCTACGCCCGCAGCACATAGTGGTCACACGTCAGGTCCTCACCGTGGTGCCACCACCTCCCCTCATCGCCATCATGGCACTGGCCTCACCTGCAGCAGCGCCTGCTGCTCCTTCAGGGCCTCGTAGGTGCCGGCACCGGGGCCGAGCTGTGCCCCGACGTCCCGAGTCTCCTCCAGCCAGGGCGAGAGCTCATCCTGCGCCTCGGCGAACTGCGCCAGCAGCGACTGCGCCCGCTCCAGCCGCACGGCACAGGCACCGCTGCGCTGCACCAGCTGCTCCGTGCGCTCCCCCAGCGCCTGCACCGAGGGCTGCGGGAGATGGGGGGCTCAGCGCGGTGTGCCATGGAGGGACAGCGGTGCGCCTCGCGGCACCGTGGTGCTGGCTCACCTGGAGACGCTGCCGCAGGGGCTCGGGGCAGGAGTGGAGCAGCGGCTCCGAGATGCCCAGCAGCCGCTCCACCAGGCCCCGGAGCTGCAGGATCTCCACTGACAGCAGCTGGAGGGAAAGGCTGCGGTCAGCGGCTGCGGTGAGCGGCCACGGTGACTGGCTGCGGTGATCAGCTCCAGTGACCAGCCACAGTGACCAGGTGTGGTGACCAGCTGCAGTGACCAGCTCTGGTGACCAGCCACAGTGACTGGCCATGGTCACCGGCTGCAGTGACCAACTGCGGTGACCGGATGCAGTGACCGACTGCGGTGACTGGTTCCGGTGATTGACCACAGTGACCGGCTCCAGTGACTGGCCATAGTGACCAGCTCCAGTGTCTGGCCACAGTGACTGGCTGTGGTGACACCAGAGACACCAGGGCATGAAGCCAGCACCCCCCAGACCCACCTTGTGCTGGGCGAGCTGGGAGCACAACGCCTCGGCGTCCAGCTGCACACGGCCGATCTCCTCCAGCCGCTCGCCCAGCCCGGCGCAGCGGCAGAGCTGGGAGCCCAGGACCTGCTCCAGCTGTGGTGAAGGGAAGGCAGAGCCATTGGCTGGGGGGCGGTGGGGTGTCCCCCGCTGCCGTCCCCACCACGGCGATGCCGGGGCCGAGAGGGGAGCAGGCAGAGGGTCCCCCACCGCGGCGATGCCGGGGCCAAGAGGGGAGCAGGCAGAGGGTCCCCATCACCGCGCATCCCCCACCTTCTCGCCGTCGCCGTCACAGAGCAGGGTCTCGTGGGCGGACGCCAGCTCCTTCTCCATGCGGCCCAGCCAGAGCGCCAGGTCCTCCTGCGCCGTGCCCAGGCGCGCCGAGGCCTCCAGCGTCTGGCCCAGCCGGTGCGCGGTGTCGGCGCTGCTCTGGCTCACGATCAGGTACCTCATCCGCAGCGACTCCAGCTTCTCCTGCGCCAGCTGCGCCTCCTCCCCTGCGGCACCGCCGCGGAGGGCGTCAGCAGACGGAGCCCCTGGGGCCGGGACCCTGCACCCAGCGCCGGGTCGGATGCCGTGGCATGCCACGCCGGGGGCCTGCGGCCACCAGCACAGAGCGGAGCACCCAGTGCCCAGAGTCCCCCGGTGCCGGCACAGCCGGGATGGCACCGCGTGTCCCCATGTCCCCACCACTGCCGCGCACACTCGCCTGTCACCATCTCCAGCACCCGCTGGCCGCTCTCCAGGGCCCCGTCCAGCTCTACCAGCCGCCCGCGGATCTCCTCGCACAGGGCCTGGAGAGAGGCACCCATGGCAGTGGCTGCCAATGCCCCATCCCCACGGGCATTCCTAATTCCCATCCCCATCGCCTCCCCATCCCATCCCCATCCCACCCTCATCCCACCCTATCCCATCCCATCCCATCCCACCCCCATCCCCATCTCCATCCCCATCCCCTCCCCATCCCAGTCCCCATCCTCATCCCCTCCCCATCCTCTCCCCACTCCCTCCCCATCCCCATCCCACCCTCATCCAATCTCATCCCCATCCTATCCCCATCCTCATCCCTGTCCCATCCCCTCCCCATCCCATTCCCATTCCCATCCCCTCCCCATCCCCACCCCAATCCCCACCCCTTCCCAATCCCCATCCCCACAGCTCCCCCCACCCCACTCCCAGCCCTGACCTGGGTTTGCCGGTGGGCGTCCTGCACGCGGCTGACGCAGCCGTCGGTGCGCCAGAGCTGGGCCAGCTGCCGCTCCGTGGCGCCCAGCCACTCCTGGAAGGAATCCACGGCCTCCTGGAAGGCCTGTGCTGCCGGCAGGATCCGCTCCAGGCAGCCATACCTGCACCAGGACAGGTGGCTGAGCCAGGAGGGCGACCGCCACAGCCCTGGCCAAGAAACCCCATCACCACCACCACCACCATCACCAGGGGGCAGCCCCCAGGTCCGGGGCCCCAGATGTGAGGGGTGAGGTGAGGGCAGCATCCCCCACACCCAGGCCCGGCAACACCGCGAGCATCCTGGGGCCGCCGGGCTTCATCCTGCAGGACGAAGCAGCCCCAGCACAGCCGCAGCTCTGGACACCGGTGTGGCCAGGCAGAGCTGGTCACCGCACAGGCAGGGAGGGGGCTGCCAGCACCACTGCCACGGCCCCAGCCAGGACCCACCTGGCCTCAGCCTCCTGCACCAGCTTCTCCCACCTCTCACTGAGGTCGCTGCTCCCCTCGGCCGCCACGCCGGCATCGTGCGCCGGCGCGTGCAGGACGAGCTCCACGCGCGGCCGGCGCTCCTCCAGCAGCCGCTTCAGGAGCTGCAGGGACACAGGACATGGCACTGTTGCATGGCACAGCCTGGCACAGCCCCCTGACATGGCCTGGCACAGCCTGGCACAGCCCCCCAGCCCAGCCTGATGCAGCCCCCCAGCATGGCCCGGCACAGCCTGGCACAGCCCCCCAGCATGGCCTGATGCAGCCCCCTGGCACGGCCTGATGCAGCCCCCTGGCATGGCCTGGTACAGACCCTGCCACGGCCCAGCACAGCCCCCCGGCACGGCCTGATGCAGCCCCCTGGCATGGCCTGATGCAGACCCTGCCACGTCCCAGCACAGCCCCCCGTCACGGCCTGATGCAGCTCCCTGGCATGGCCTGGTACAGACCCTGCCACGTCCCAGCACAGCCCCCCGTCACAGCCCCCTAATCCCAGTGGGCAGGATGCTCCGGCTGCCGGGGCTCCGCTGACCTTCTGCTCCTCCAGCTGCGCCTTGGCCACTTTCGCCTCCGCCGACGGCGGCTTCTGGTTGCTCACCAGCTCCTCCATGTCGGACACCCAGGCCAGCAGGCTCTCCGGCGTGTCCTGCGCCCGCTCCGCACCCAACGCCTCCTCCAGCACCGGGAACGCCTGGGGAGAGACACGGCTGAGCCAATGGGCATGGGGCAGGCGGCTGTGGGGCAGCCATGGGGCAGGTGTGGGGCAGCCCACCCCACCGCACCCCATCCAGGCGGTGAAGCCAGGCACGGGGGACGCGGCCCAGCCGGGTCCTGCCCTGCTCGCCCCATCACCGAGCTCTCGGCCTCGTGGCCAGCGCGGCTCCCCAAGCCACAGCCACACACCCCGGCGCTGTGCAGATGCCATCCGGATGCGTGACCCCACCAGCAGCCCCCCAGCACTGGGGGGGTGCCCGGTAGCGCCCCGAAGCACCAGGTCTGGTGGTGCCACTGGCTGTGCCCACGCAGCCTCACCGCAGGCTCGCTGTGGCACAGGAGGGCGGTGGGAGCGCACGGCCCCGCCGGCGGCGACGCAAAGGTCAAAGGTCAAGACCTGCTCACGGAGACCACCGTGCCGGCAGAGCCGTGCCACCAGGCCCGGCACCACGCCTTCCGCGGTGAGGGTCCCCACCCCACAGTCACCTCTGTGGCATCGGCGTGTGCGGCAGGGCCGCTGGCTGCCAGTATCCCGGCGCGCTCCGTCAGCACTGCGACCGTGCGGGTGAGCAGGTGCTCGGCGCCCCTCTCGCCGGCCGGGTACTCCGTCACCTCCACGATCTCCGTCACGATGGTCTCCGTCACCTCCGTCACCTCCGTCACCTCACGGGCAGCCACCGGCTTCCAGGACCAGGTACCGCGGGGGCCGCCGGTGCGGGGGGGTGTCCAGGCTGCACCATCCCCCTGCCCCTTGAGCGGGGCGCCGGCGGCGCTCCCGTTCTGCACCGTGACCTCTGACTGGCTGCGCTTCAGCACCGGGCTACCGCCATGGCTCCGCCGGGCACTGGGCACCGGGCTCCAGCCGTTCTCCACCGGCGCCTTGCCCAGCCAGGCCGCCACCGCGCTCCTGCCAGGCACTGGCTGCCCCGCATCCGGACCCAGGTCCTGGAGCGGTGGCTCCCGGAGCAGCTCCTCCGGCCGCCGGCTCTTCTCGCCCAGGCAGCTGGGCCGGCTCACCGAGTTCCCCATGGCACGGGCACCGTGCCCCCGCCTCAGATCCCGGCCTGAAACGAGCCAGGACGATGTGCGTCACCGGAGCCGTCACGGTGCCATGCAGTGACCCCTAGGCCCGTGTGTCTGCCTGCAGTCCGGCACAGGCTTGGGGAGGGGGCTCAGCCACCCCCAGACCACGGCCAAGTGGGGCGGCAGGCGGCACGGGATGCCCACCCGACGGGCAGATGCTGCGGCCGCCGCCGCTTTGTGCCAGCAGATTAACCGGGGCGCCGGCGGGAAGGAGCCATCTGTCCGCGGGGCCGCACAAAGGCGGCGCGGGGCTGGGGGCTGCCGCGGCTGCCGGCCCACCCTGCCGCAGCCATAAATCCCCCGCGACGCCCGGCAGGACCCTCCCCTGCCGCCCCCGCCGCCGCAGCGCTGCCCGCACCCACCCATCTCCACGCCTGCACCCGCACCCGCACCCCTGTGCACCCCCAGACCCCTCTCCAGGGACCCCAGGGTGCACATGAGCACACACGTGCACACGCGGTGGCCGGACCGTGTGTGTGTGCAGACACACCCGGCACAGCCGCTGCACCTGTTGCACCCCCGCTGCACACGGAGCAACCAGCACCAGGACCTCTGCCCGCACCCCGCATCCTGCATGCTGCACCCCGTACCAGCACCCCACATCCTCCATCCTGCACCTGCACCCCGCGCCCTGCACCCCATACCCCACACCCCGTACCAGCATCCTGCATCCCATACCCACATCTTGCATCCTGTACCCCGCACCCCGTACCAGCATTCCACATCCTCCATCCTGTACCTGCACCCTGTACCCTACACCCCATACCAGCATCCTGCATCCCATACCCACATCCCGCATGCCACATCCTCCATCCTGCACCTGCACCCCATGCCCTGCACCCCACACCTGGTACCAGTATCCTGCATCCCATACCTGCACCCCACAACCTGCATTCTGTACCTGCACCCTGCACCCCGTACCAGTATCTGCATCCTGCATCCTGTACCTGCATCCTGCACCCCGTACCCCACACCCCGTACCAGCATCCTGCACCCCATACCCACATCCTGCACCCCGTACCAGCATCTGCATCCCGCATCCTGTACCTGCATCCTGCATCCCATACCCTGCACCCCATACCAGCATCCTGCACCCTGTACCCACATCCTGCGCCCCGCATCCCACATCCTGCGCCCCGTACCAGCATCTGCATCCCACATCCCGTACCTGCATCCTGCACCTGCATCCCGCACCCTGTACCCTGCACCCCGTACCCACGCCCTGCACCTGCACCCCATGTCCTGCACCCCACACCACAACCTGCACCCCGCACCTGCACTCTACACCCTGTGCCCCACACCCGCACCCCGTACCCTGTACCCTCCACCCCATACCTGCCTCCCGCATCCTGCACCCGCATCCCGCACTGCACCTGCACCCCGTACCCACACTCTGCACCCGCACCCCACACCCCACACTGCATCCCGCCCCTGCACCCCGCACCCGTACTCCGGACCCCGCACCGGCACCCTGCACCCCGCACCGGCACCCTGCACCCCGCACTGCACCCCGCATCCCGCACCCGCACTCTGCGCCCCGCACCCGCATCCTGCACCTGCACCCCA
Source organism: Laterallus jamaicensis coturniculus (assembly GCA_022605575.1). NCBI lineage: Eukaryota > Metazoa > Chordata > Aves > Gruiformes > Rallidae > Laterallus > Laterallus jamaicensis. The sequence goes on from JAKCOX010000442.1 coordinate 72,777, forward strand.
CGTCCAGCGCCGAGCCCCGCACCGGCACCCCGCACCCCAACCCCGCACCCCGCGGGTGCCCCGGCACTCACCCCTCGGCAGAGCCGGGTGTCCATGGGGCCGGGGCCGGGCCGGGGGGCTGCTCCTCCTCCTCCTCCTCCGCTACCGGCCCGGCCCGGCCCGTGCGGGGCTGGGTGCGGGGCTGGGCGCCCCGTTACCGCCGCCCGGCCATCGCCCGCCCCGGCCCCGCCGCCGCCTTTGTGCGCTGCGCCCTGGCCGGGCGGGGCGGGGGGCGCGGTGGAGGGGGACACGGGGGGGCCCCGGGCAGCACCAGCCGGACCCTCCGGGGCGGTGCGGGGCGGGAGTGCTCGGTACGGCTCGGTACGGCTCGGTTCGGCTCGGTACGGTTCGGTTCGGCCCCGTTTGGCTCGGTACGGCCCCGTTTGGCTCGGTTCGGCCAAGTTGGGCTGGGTTGGGCCCCGCTCGGCCCCGCTCGGCCCCGCTGCCCCCGTACAAAGCGTTAACCCCTGGCGCGCCGCGGCGCCGTTACCGGGGAAACCCCGGGGGACTCGCAGCCATCCCGGCGGGGGAGGGGCCGGGCCGGGAGCGGGGCCGGGAAGGGGGGGTGAGGGGGGGGGGGGGGGAAGGGGGGGAGCGGGAGCGGCGGCTCCTCACCCACCGGCACCGGCACCGGCACCGGCACCGGCACCGGCATCCCGGCGTGATGCTCCGCCGGGCACGGACCCGCGGGGACCCGGCCCCACGGGGATCCAGCCCCACGGGGACCCAGCCCCACGGGGATCCAGCCCCACGGGGACCCGGCCCCACGGGGATCCAGCCCCACGGGGACCCAGCCCCACGGGGACCCGGCCCCATGGTCACACAGTCACCCAGCCCCACAGTGACCCAGCCCCACGGTGACCTGGTCCCACGGGGACATGGCCCCACAGCCCCACAAGGATCCAGCCCCATGGGAACACGACCCCATGGGGACGCAGCCCCACAGTCACCCAGCCCCATAGGGACACGGCCCCACGGTCACACAGCCCCGCACGGACATGGTGCCATGGTGACCCAGCCCCACAGCCACCCTGCCCCACAGTCACCCTGCCCCACAGCGATGCAGCCCCATGATCACACAAGCCCATGAGGACCCAGCCCCACAGGGACACAGCCCCACAGCAACACAGCCCCACAGTCACCCTGCCCCACGGGGACACAGCCCCACAGCCACCCGGCCCCACAGCCACCCGGCCCCATGGGGACACAGCCCCACGGTCACTCAGCCCCACGGTGACCCAGCGCCACAGTCACACAGCCCCACAGTCACACAGCCCCTCAGCAGCCCGGTCCCACCCTGGCCCAGCCCCTCGAGGTGCCCTGAGCCCCCATGGCTGCAGCACCCACCACCCCCTGACCCACAGCACCGCATCCCCCAGGCCCCGGTGCCCGGGACCCACTCCAGGACCAGCCCGGGTGTGGGGCGATGGAGGGGTCAGCGTGGGGGTGCCGGGGTGGGCCCCAGCCTTGGCCTGCCCGTACTCCGCTCCTGCCCTACAGCCGCTCCAGCCCCACAGCCCCACAGCCCCACAGCCACAACAGCCACAAGAGCCACAAGAGCCCCACAGCCCCACCAGCCCCACCAGCCCCACAGCCACAACAGCCCCGTGGGTCCTGCCCCACAGTCAGGTGCCCCTCACCGGAGCCCGGGGGGCCGCTCCCAGGGGCATCACACGGTGACGGTTGGGGGTCCCCTGGGCTCTGCTGAGGTGGGGGGGGGGGCGTGGGGCTGGGGGCTTTGTCTGCCCAGCCACGGGGAATGAGGACAACCTGGGGCGCCGGTGGCACCACCGCACCGGCCTCGCGGGGCTCCGGCCAGTGACGGGTCGGCACCCAGTGCTGGTGCACACGGGGGTGCCCAGCTGAGGTATGGGGTGTCCCCAGCCCAACTGGGACAACTGGGAGAGCTGCTGCCCCACAGGGACCATGTGTGAGCGTCAGCACCCAGAGGCTGCCTGCTGTGCTGGCGTGGCACCCCATGCCAATCTGTGCCACCCTGTGCCACCCTGTGCCACCCAATGGCACCCCATGGCACCTCATGGCACCCCATGCCACTCTGTGACACCCAATGGCACCCAATGCCAATCTGTGCCAATCTGTGCCACCCTGTCACACCCCAAGGCAATCTGTGCCAATCTGTGCCAATCTGTGCCAATCTGTGCCACCCAATGGCACCCCATGGCACTCCATGCCAATCTTTGCCAATCTGTGCCACCCTGTGACACCCAATGGCACCCCATGCCACTCTATGACACCCCACGGTGCCACATGGCACCCCATGATACCCCATGCCAACCTGTGCCACCCCATGGTGCCCCACGGTGCCCCACAGCCCTCCACCAGGACCCCACACGGCAGCAGCCAGGGTTGAGGGTCAACAACCCGTCCCCTCCCGTGGAGCCACTCACCGTATCCAGCACTGTGTGCCCACTGGGACAGGCCCGGCACAGCCCGCAGCCCGTGGTACCGGCACAGCGGGGGCACCAGGAGCCCATTGAGAGGCCCTGGGCACAGTGGGGGAACTGGGGGGCACAGTGGGGGCACCGGGAGCACATTGAGAGGCCCCGGGCACAGCGGGGGCACCAGGGGCACAGTGGGGACACTGGGAGCCCATTGAGAGGCCCTGGGCACAGTGGGGGCACCGGGAGCCTGTTAGGAGGCCCCGGGCACAGCGGGGGCACCGGGTGGCTGTGGGGGGGCACCAGGAGCCCATTGAGAAGCCCTGGGCACAGCGGGGACACTGGGAGCCTGTCAGGAGGCCCCGGGCACAGCAAAGGCACAGCGGGGGCACCGGGAGAACCATTGAGAGGCCCCGGGCACAGCGGGGGCACTGGGGGCTGTGGGGGGCACTGGGAGCCCATTGAGAGGCCCCGGGCACAGCGGGGGGGCCGGGAGGCCTGGAGGCACCGGGAGGCCGTGGGCTGGGCTTCAGGGGCCAGGGGGCTCCCAGGGGCGGGGGGGCTGCAGGGGCCGGGGGGCTCCTGGGGGCTGGGGGCTCCAGGGGCTGCTGGGGGGCTCCAGGGGGGCTGCCGGGGCCGGGGGCTGCCGGGGCCGGGGTCTGGGCTCGGGCCCGGCTTTGTCTGCGCGGCGCAGCAGCCGCCTTTCAGTTTGTGCCGCCATCTGTGCGGCCAACAAAGGGGCCGGCGAGGGGCGGCCAGGGGGGGCTGGGCCCAGCCCACAGCCCACAGCCCCCCCCCAGCCCCCAGCCCCCAGCCTACAGCCTACAGCCTACAGCCCCGGCCACAGCCCCCAGGCCCAGTCACAGCCCCGGCCACAGCCCCCAGCCCCAGCCCACAACCCCCAGGCCCAGCCACAGCCCCCAGCCCCTGCCCCAGCCCACAGCCCCCAGGCCCAGTCACAGCCTCCAGCCCCCCGCCACAGCCCCGGCCACAGCCCCCAGCCACAGCCCCCAGTGCTCAGCCCACAGCCCCGGCCACAGTCCCCAGCCCCCAGCCCCCAGTCACAGCCCCCAGCCCCCAGCCCCGGCCTCAGCCCCCAGTGCTCAGCCCGCAGCCCCGGCCACAGGCCCCCGGCCACAGCCCCCAGCCCCCAGCCCCGGCCACAGCCCCAGCCTACAGCCCCCAGCCCCCAGCCCCCAGTGCTCAGCCCCCAGCCCCAGCCTCAGCCCCAGCCTACACACACTTGCTGTGCACAGCCGCACACTGCCCCTGTGCAGCTGCACACCCCTTGTGTGTGGTGCAACCCCCTTGCACAGCTGCACAGTCCCCGTGCACGGCGCCCCTTGCACGGCTGCACACCCCCCTTGCACACCTGCCCTCCCCGTGCACACCGCAGGCCCGGCCGTGCCACCATCCTGGTGCCGCTCCAGGTGTCTCTGTGCCAAGCAGGTCCTGGTAGGACACCTGGGTCCATCACTGGCACCGGCACTGCCTGGCACGGGCACCGCCTGGCACCAGCACCACCTGCTCTGGCGTGGGCCTGGTCCTGGCACCGTGCACCCCTGTGAGCCGGTTACCTGTGGCACGTCACCGGGCTCTGGCAGCACCGGCAGCGCCGGCAGCCTCTTCTCCAGCGTGTCCAGCCAGTGCCGCAGCGCCTGCAGCTGCTCCTGCGCCTCCAGCCGCCGCCGCCGCGCTCTGCGGGGACACCAGCACACGCTGGGTGTGGGGGTGTGATGGAGCCTCGGCTGCTCCGGCACCACATGGCACCACGTGGCACAAGGCAGCGGCACCGGGACCCCACCACCACCCTCCCTGCCTTGGCAATGGAGCCTCCTGGCTGCTCCGGCACCACATGGCACAAGGCAGCAACACCGGGACGATGGCCTCAGCCGGGACCCCACCAGCACCCTCCCCACCCCGGCGATGGAGCTTCCTGGCTGCTCCGGCACCACACAGTACCACGCGGCATCAGGGAGCGATGCCAGGACAATGGCCTCAGCCGGGACCCTCACCACCACCCTCCCCTTCCCGGCACATGGGGACCCCCCAGCCCCATCCCGCCGTGCCCGGCGCTGCTGGTACCTCTCCATCTCCTCCCCGGCTGGCGCTGCTGCCTCGGCACTGGTCCCGGTGACCCCGGTGTCGCCGGCAACGCCGTGCTCCTGCAAGGAGAGCAGAGGGACGGGCGCGTGGGGATCGGCCGTGGGGACACAAGGACGTGGCTCCACCATCCCCCGGCATGCCGGCACAGACCCTGGGGGTGCCGCGGTGTGTCCCCCCCCTCCCTGGTACCACCATCCCGGCAGAGGGATAGCCGGACACGCTGTCCATCTGTCTGTCTGTCTGTCCATCCCCGGCTCCCAGGGCCCCCGATGTGCCACACTGGCCCCTCACCACAGCCGGAGCCGAGCCGTGGCAAACAGCTACAGCATAGTGTGGCCGGGGGCTCTGCTGCTGCCCCCCCTCACACCTCCCCCTCCCCACAGACCCTGGTGCCCCCAGCCCCACACAGGGCCCGGACACACAGCCGGGGGCCGTGGGGATGAGCCCCCCTGGATGCCAAGATGCCGACTCGATGCCGCGGTGCCGCCCTGTCCGGCCGTGGTGCCGGTGTCACCGGGCAGGGTGCCCATGCCAGGGTTGTGTGGGAGCGGCACCGTGCCCGGCTCGTGGCTGGATGTGCCAGGAGATGCCGTGGCTGGTGCAGCCAGGACGAAGGGGCCACTGGTGGGCATCTGGTCCCAAACCATGTTGGAGGACGCGGCAAAGGGCCAGGGAGAGGGGCTGCTGAGGCAGGACGGTGCCAGAGCTGCGCCTGGCTGGGGGGTGGCAGCCCCAAAACCCCCCCCCACAGGTGCAGGGTCAGGGGTCGAGGCGGCTCTGCCCCCACACGGCTCCTCAGGGCCGCTGGTGCACGTGGTGTTGTGGCTGCCCTGGCACAGACCGGCACCCACGGAGTGGCACCCACACAGCCATCCTGCTGCTGGCACCGTGTGCCGGCACCGGCACAGCCCGTGGGTCCCTGCACGTGTGGGGATGTGGAGCCGGGGTCGTGTGTCCCCACGGAGCTGCCTGGGCATGGCACAGCTCGGCCACGGCACACCAACGTGGCACACCTGCCCGACCGGCATCCTGAGCATCCCACCAGCACCGGTGCCGGGCTGTTTGCCGATGCTCACTCCGGCACTGACCGATGCCATGGCCAGCACAGCATCCAGCACTCACATCCCACTGCCCCGCCGTGTCGTGGCCGCAGGGCTGAGCTCTGCCCCCCGTGCCCGCGGTGCCGGCTGCGGTCAGGGCCTGGTGCCAGGCATAGAACAGAGCTGGGTGCTGGGCCGGTCCCGGTGCAGCTCCACAGCCACTGACCCCATCGCTCCCTTGGCCAGGGCCAGCAGAGCAGCCAGCACCGGGCTGGAGCCGCGGCTCTGTGCCGGACCCGCTGCTCGCCCACCGCTCCGGCACGGCAGGGATGGAGCTGTGGGATGGTGCCAGATTTCGGGGCTCAGCCCCAGGTCGGGGCACTGCTTTGGGGGGGGGGGGCTCTCACCCAGGAAGGGGGCTGGCCCCATGGTTGGTGGGGGGATCTGGGGGTCCTTGCCCGTGGTGTGGGGCTGGGTCAGGGACTCAGCCGCGGTTACGGGGGTCTCGGTGGTCTCATGGGCTGGTGGGAGGTGTCTGGCCTGGGGGGGTCGGGGTGTGGAGGGGGGAATATCTGAGGGGCTGGGAGGTAGAGCACAGCCGTGGGGGTCCCGTGCCACCCTGGGGACCTGTGCTATCCTGGGGGTCCCAGCTATTCTGGGGGTCCCGTGCCACCCCAGGGGGCTGTGCTATCCTGGGGGTCCCAGCTATCCTGGGGGTCCCAGCTATTCTGGGGGGTCTGTGCCATCTTGGGGGGGTCTGTGCCATCCCAGGGGTTTTGTACCACCCTGGACCTCCCGTACCATCCTGGGGGGCCATGGTATCCTGGGGGGTCCCAGCTATTCTGGGGGTCCATTCTATCCTGGGGATCTGTGCTATCCCGGGGGTCCCATGCCATCCTGAGGGATCTAAGCTATTTTGGGGGGTCTGTGCCATTGTGGGGGATCTGTGCTATCCCAGGGTTCCTATGCCATCCTGGGGGTCCATGGTATCCCAGGGGGTCCCAGCTATGCTGGTGGTCCATTCCATCCAGGGGGTCCTGTGCCACCCCAGGGGTCCCATACCATCCCAGGGGTCCATGCTATCCTGGGGGGTCTGTGCCATCCTGGGGGTCCTGTGCCATCCCAAGCATCCTGTACCATCCTGGGGGTCCGTGCTATCCTGGGGGTCTGTGCCATCCCAAGCATCCTGTGCCATCCTGGACAGTCCCATGTCATCCTGGGGGGTCTCATGCCATCCCATACATCCCATGTTTTCCCAGGGGTCCTGTACCATCCTGGACATCCCATGTCATTCCAAGGGGTCCTGTCCCATCCCAGGGGTCCATGCTATCCCGGGGGTCCCAGCTATTCTGGGGGTCCATTCCACCCTGGACATCCTGTGCCATCCCGGGGGTCCCGTCCCATCCCAGGGGTCCTGTACCATCCTGGACATCCTGTGCCATCCCAGGGGTCCTGTGCCACCCTGGACATCCTGTGCCATCCCAGGGGTCCCGTCCCATCCCAAGAGTCCATGCTATCCTGTGTGGTCTGAGCTATTCTGGGGGTCTGTGCCATCCTGAGGGTCCTGTGCCATCCTGGGGGGGTCCTGTGCCATCCTGGGGGTCCTGTGCCATCCCAGGGGTCCCATGCCATCCCACGGGCCTGTCCCCATCCCCCCAGACACCCCCCCCAAGAGCCCAGCATCCCTACCAGCCCCCACAGCACCAGGGTGCCCCCCACACACTCCCCCTGCCCCAGCCCTGGCCCGGAGCAGCCCCGGTGCTCCCAGCACGGCACCCGGCACGTGGCACTGCCAAGGGACACGCTTCCCCTGCCCCATGACCGGTGGCACGTGGCTCACAGGGCCGGAAAGACCCCTGGTGCCATCAGTGCCAGGACACGGGCTGAGCTGGTGTCTGTGCCGGCATCTCCCAGCTTTGCCCCCGGCGCAGCCCGCTGTGGTGCCGTGGCGTGCCATGTGTCCAACCAGGGCTCCCAGCCTGCTGCCATCCCAGCCACGATGGCTCCAGCACCACGGGGCTAAGGGAGCACCCATGGCAAAGCCCATGGCACAGAGCCACCGGCACCGGGCGCGAGCACCTCAGGGGACAGTGTGTGCCGCCTGCCCGGATCGCCAGCGCCAGCAGGACGTGGCACTGCCCATGGGAAGGACGTGGCCACGGAATCCTCTATGCCACCATCCATCCCCTGTGGCACCATCGCTCACCAGAACAAACACCAGGGCCAGGGTGCTGCTCCACTCACCACTGTGGGGATGCCCAGCTGCACCTGATGCCTGGCACGCTGCCGTGGTGCTCACACCGGGAGCCGCTCAACCCCAACGTCACCGTGGCACACTCCATGGCAGCACGTGGCACGGCTGGCATGGCACAAGGGCGCAGGGCTCGGCCGCCCTCGGCGAGGGGGGAACAGAGGACGCGGAGCTGGCGGCTGGTTCCATGGGATCTTTTACTGAGCGCCGGCGGCGCGGGCCGCCCCGGGCGCCGCCGTACAGACACTGCGCCGTGTGGACACGCCGGGGGTTAGTGTTTGTGCCCCCCCCACCCCCCAAGAGAAGAGATGCTTTCGGAGCATTGACAGGCCCCAGGTGCCCCGAGGGGAGAGGATGGGGAGGTGGGGGGCGCCGAGGGGGGCGCCGGGGTGATGGTGTCATGGGGAAGCAGCACGGCTGGGTAATGAGAGGACAACGACAACGACGACGGTGACGGTGATGATGGATGCTGAGGACTGCGGTGACTCGTTTCACGGATGAGAGCGGGCGGGAAGGAGGAGAGATGCCGTGGTGATGGGCGGGTGGCACCATGGTGATGGGCGGGTGGCACCGCGCCACCAGGCCGTCCCTGGGCAGGGGGTGTGCGCCATGGGCACGGGGAGAGCCGGGGGGGACCCGGCACCCCGCCGCCGGTTGGGGTTTGGGGAGAGGCTGTGGGGCAGCCTCCAGGCCGGGCATGGCGGCCCCCCGGGAAGGGGAAGGGTGTCCCAGTGTCCTCAGGCGCGGTCCCACCGGCACCGTGGCAGCGGTGAGGGGAGTTGGGATGGACATCCAGCACCACTAAAACAGAGCGAACAGAGAGATGGGATGAGACAGGGATGGGGTGGGGGACAGGACACTCCATGGGGCAGGCGAAGCCATGGGGCCCAGCCGGCAGCACCGCGCACCCCCCGCCCCCTGCCAGCCTGCCTGTCCCGGTGCTGCCTCTGCGGCACGGCACAACCGTGTCTTTCACCATGAGCAACCACACCCCGAACTGCACGTGGGGGAAAACATGATCCCCCCCTTAAACCCCCCCACCCTGACATCTCAGCATCACCACCCTGAGAGCGCAGCACCCAGCTGAAGCCCCAGCACCCAGCCCAGGAGCAGTGGCACAACCGGGAACACCGGCTCCAGAGAGAGCGGGAAGCTTGGCCTTACCTGTGCCGGTGAGCGCGGCCGAGGAGCCGCCGCGCCCCGGGCTGCCCACCAGCCCATCCACGGCCTGCTGACCTCGGAGACCCAGCTCAGGAGCTCGCCCAGAGGCAAGGGGGGCACCTCCTCCTCGGTGGGGCTGGAAAGAGACGTCTGCCAGAGAGAGAGCGCGTTACCGGGGTGGGGGGGACGCAGCCGGGACGGGGGGCACGGCCACAGCGCAGGAGAAGAGAAGAGAGGAGAAGAGAGGAGGAATCCACCTCGGGTCTCTAACCAGAGCGCATCCCACAGCCCACCCAGCGCACAGAGGGTCCTGCAGCCCCCCCAGAGCCCCCCGAGAGGGTCCGAAGAACCTCCTCCCCCCCCCACAAAGTGGGGCTGGGGGCAGCAGCTGGGGTCTGGGCGCAGGAGCCGCAGGCGGGGCCAGGCTGGCGTTGGGACGCCTGTTCAGATTCATTAGGCCAGGTTAATTAATGAACCTCGTGCCGAGCACTTCCCAGATACACGCAGAGACAGACGGACGGGCGGGCAGGCGGCAGCAGGCGTGGCTGCCGGGAGCCGCCAGCCGCGCGGGGAGGGAGAGCCAAGCGCGGTGAGCGCGTCCGGGCGGGCTGGCGGAGGCGGCGGCGGGAGAAGCGGCAGAGCGGAGGCACCGGCAGCACCGGCGTGCACTTACGGTGAGGACACCGGCTCCGTGGCGCAGCGGTGGGGATGTGCCAGGAGGCCAACCCAAGGAGTTGGGGCGGCTCAGGAGCTGAGGGCGCTGAGCCCCCTCCTCTCCTCGCCGTGTCGAGGGCAGGTGGAAGGGGTCCAGGCAACGGCTCCGGCGCCGGTGGGGAAGGTCTGGCTGTGCAGTGGGGAGCCTGGCACGGTGTCTTCCTCAGTCCCACCGGCACAGCCGGCTGCGGGGTGTGGTGCGGAGTTGTGGCGTGGGGCTGTGGTGTGGGGCGTGGGGCTGCAGTGTGTGGTGTGGGGCTGCGGCATGGGGTGGTGGGCTCATCTCCTCCTTCGGGGTGCAGGGGGGGCGGTGAAGCCGTCAGGGTTAATTACAAAACAGTCGCTGAGTGGTTAGATCAGAACCCAGAGGGGGAGCGGGTCCCCGGCGCGGCCTCGGCGCGGCCCCGGCAGGAGGGCAGGATCGGTGTCAGGCTGCCGGGGCGGCCGGGCTGGGCGGGTAGTGTGTCTTCTCTCTCAATATACAAATACTGTCAGAGCAATCGCATATATTAATTCATCTCTCAGTCTGTTTTTGGTTAAACTTCAGGCACTGCTTTGGAAGAGGTTTAAACTGAGCTTAAAGAGTTAAAAAACATCCTATGGGCTAAACTAGTGCTGGGAGCGCGGCGAGGCCACATGCGGGGCAGGCAAGGCAGCGGCTTCCCCGGGCAGGGGGCTCAGGCCACGCAGAGCGGGACCCCGGGCAGCCCCCTCCGGTCCCCACCAGCCTCCCACCCGCAGCTCCCGGCGGTGGGGAGGGCTGAGGCAAAGGAGAGGGTGAGGGTATCCGCCAGCGCGGCGCTCCAGGGACCCGCAGTGTATCTGCGGCCGAAGCTGGAGGATGAGTAGGATGAGGAGGAGAAGGTCATGGAGAAGCCGGAGCCGGTGGCATCAAAGCTCCCTCGCCGGGACCCGGAGCGGGAGCCGGTGCGGGAGCCCGAGCGGGAGCCGGAGGTGGAGCCAGCGCTGCTGACATTGTAGGGGCTGTAGTAGCCCTTGCTGGACTGGGAGGAAGCTTCCAGCAGGCGCAGGCCGGTCCCATCCTCGATCATGCTGCGGTCCATGGCGTCCTTGTAGGAGATCTTGAGCTTGGTCTTGGGGCAGGTGAGATACTTGGAGTAGGTGTTGACGTCGCGCAGCTTCTGGGCCGTGCGGGTGTCGATGGTGCCTTTCTGCAGGGCCTCGTCCAGCGACACGCGGCCCTGGGCGTCGGGCTCGATCAGGCCCCCCGTCAGGTACTGCACCTCCAGGAAGCGCTGCCCGGCCTCGTAGTACAGCCAGCCCTTCTTCAGGGCCTGTGCCGCCGACATCTTGGTCTTGGTCCGCGGGTCCTCGAAGCCGTAGAAGGCCTTCTGCGCCAGGTTGATGCGGTCCACCATGATCTTGTCCACCAGGCCCTTGTTGACGGCGTCGGCCACGGTGCACTTGTCGCCGGTGTTGGGGTCGATGATGCCGCCGGTGCAGGCCTGGGCCTCCAGCAGCCTCTGCCCGGTGATGTTATCCACGAGGTTGCGGCGCATGGCCTCGGTGATGGACACCTTCTCCAGGGTGTCGGTGTCCAGGATGCCCGCCACCGGCCCGGTCTCCTCGGTCGGGTCGGTCCACATGGAGATCTGGGTTCGTGTGGGGGCCGGGCTGACGGTGTAGGAAGAGGAGGAGCCCACAGAGGATGACCGTGACCGGAAGCCGCTCATGTTGCCGGAGAGCATGTCCGCGAACTCGGTGATGGAGAGGGTGCCCGAGCGGTACTGGTCCAGGGCCGACTGGTCGATCAGGCCCTTGCTGATGGCGTCGTCGATGTCGTACTGGCGCCCCGAGCGCCTGTCGATGATCATGGACTTCACCACGCCGTCAGAGGAGGAGGTGGTGATCTCCTCCCACTCGCACTCCTGCTCCGACAGCTCCAGGTAGGTCTGGTGGTCGATCAGGCCCTTGCGATAGGCCTCGTAGACCGACATCTCCTTGCCAGTCTCCGGGTCGACGATCACCACCCTGCGCTTGCGGACGGAGGACTTGGAGGAGGTCTTCCTCTCCCGCTTCTTCTCCTTCAGGGGCAGGAGGCACAGCCCCGTCTCCGGGTCGGTGATGCAGCGCTCCATCAGCTGCAGGTAGGTGAGGTTCTCCTCGGTGTTGGGGTCGAAGAAGCCCTTGGTGTCATCGCTGGGGTCCAGCAGGATCTCGTTCATCTCCTCGTCGAAGAGGCCCCTCTTGTAGGCGATCTCCACGGGCAGGCGGTGGCTCTCCTCAGGGTCGATGATGCCTCCCGTGGCGATCTGAGCCTCCAGCAAGCGGATCCCGTGGTCCTTCAGGATCAGCCCCTTCTTCATGGCCTGGAAGAGGGAGATGAGCTTGCCGGTGTAGGGGTCCCGGTAGCCGGTGACCGCCCGCTCGGCGGAGAGCAGCTTGTCCTTGAACTCGGGCCCCACGATGCCCATCCGCACCGCTTCCTCCACCGTCAGCTTCAGGCCCTTGATGGGGTCAATCACGTAGCCCGTGGCCGCCTGTGCCTCCAGGAGCTCGAAGGCGGTGCCGGGCCTGATGATGCCCTTCTTCATGGCTTGGTAGACAGAGAGCCGCTCCTTGGTGGAGTCCACGAAGACGCCGGCGATGCAGCTGGTGCCCTCCAGGAACTTCTTCAGGTTCTTGGAGACCTCCTCAACGGAGGTGAGGCCTTCCTGGAGGCGCTGGGCCGTGGCTTCGTCCATCACCTGTGACAGGACCAGCTCCTCCACGGTGATCTGCTTCCGCAGCCCACGGAAGGTGAGCTTCCTGGTGTCGCAGAGCGGGAGCAGGAGCAGCCCGGTGCTCTCGTCCTTGCGGCAGCGCTTCAGGAGCTGCGTGTAGCTGAGCTTCTCCTCTGTGGACGGGTCCACGTAGCTCCTCACCTCGCTGGGCTCGGACAGCATGTCGTAGGTCTCCTTGTTGATGAAGCCGCGCTGGTAGGCCACCTCCAGTGGCAGGTGGAAGCCCAGGTGGGGGTCGATGATGCCGCCGGTGGCGATCTGGGCATCCAGGAGCTTGAGGGCCTCCTCGCTGGGGATGAGGTCCTTCTTCATGGCCTGGAAGATGGAGATCTTCTGTTCGCTGTAGGGGTCTCTGTAGCCGGTGACGGCCCTCTCAGCGGACAGGAGGCGGTCGTGGATTTCGGGCCCCACCAGCCCCTTCCTGACTGCTTCATCGACGGTCAGCATCTCGTTCTTCACGGGGTCGATCATGAAGCCGGTGGCGGCCTGGGCCTCCAGGAGGGAGCGGGCCACCTCAGCGTTGATCAGCCCTCTCTTCAGAGCCTGGTAGATGCTGAGCTTCTGCTTGGAGGCGGGGATGTAGATGCCAGCCACGCAGCCCGACCCATAGAGGTACTTCCAGACAGCCTCCACGTCCAGGAGCTCCCGGAAGGTCTTGGAGCCCTGCTTCAGCAGGTTGTAGATGTCCAGAGAGATGATCTTGGCCTCGTAGAGGTCCTCGGCCGTGATGCGGCGCCGGACATAGTCGTAGGACGTGAGATTCTGCTGGCGGATGATCTCGGTCTTCTCAATGATCTCGATGATGATGATGATCATGCGCTCCTTGGAGACCCGGCCCGACTGGAACTCCTCCATGAGATGCTTCCGCTGCTCCTCGGGCAGCAGGTCCGAGTGCATGATGTCCCAGAGGGACATGGAGGAGCCCGCCCTGCTGCCCACAGGGATGTCCACCTGCGTCTCCTCGAAGACCTTCCGTGTCTCAGCCTCGGTGTACACCTGGGTGGTCTCCACCACCGTCGGCTTCTCAGGCTCCCGCAGGGGCAGCAGGTACAGGCCGGTCTCTGGATCCTCGATGCACCTCTCCTTCAGCTGTAGGTAGGTGAGGTTCTCCTGGGTGTTGGGGTCGAAGAAGCCCTTGGTGTCATCGCTGGGGTCAGAGAGGGTGCGGTTCATCTCCTGGTCGAAGTAGCCGCGCCGGTAGGCCACCTCCACGGGCAGGCGGTGGCTGTGCACGGGGTCGATGATGCCGCCAGTGGCGATCTGGGCCTCCAGCAGCCGGATGCCGTGCTCCTTGACGATCAGCCCCTTCTTCATGGCCTGGAAGAGGGAGATGGTGTCGCCCGAGTAGGGGTCCTTGTAGCCGGTGACGGCCTTCTCAGCAGACAGCAGCTTCTCGTGCAGCTCGGGCCCCACCACGCCGGCCTTCACCGCCTCGTTGACGTACAGCTTCCGGTTCTTCACGGGGTCCACCAAGAACCCAGTGGCCGCCTGTGCCTCCAGCAGCACCACGGCGGTGCTGGGCCTCAGCAGGTTCCTCTTCATGGCCTCGTAGATGTTCAGCTTCTCCTTGGTCGCCTCCACGTAGACGCCGGCGATGCAGTCGCTGCCCTGCAGGAACCTCCTCACCGCCTCGGTGTCGGCGAGGTCCTTCACCGATTTCTTGCCATCCTTCAGCTGCTCATACTGGGCTTTGGTGATGATGCGGGATTCCACCAGCTCGCTGGCGGGTACCGGTGCCCGCAGCCCGCTGAACGTCAGCTTCTCCTGCTTTTTGGTCTCTGCCTCCTCGATGATGGTGATGACGATCTTGATGATCTTCTCGATGGTCACCTTGCCGGTCTTGTACTGCCGGAGGAGCTCCCGCCGGTGCTCCTCGGTGAAGTACTCGGAGTGGATCAGCTCCCAGATGGTCATGGTCCGGCCCTTCAGGCTGCCCACGGGCACCTCCACGGTGGCCTTGTCGAAGCACTCCTTGGCCTGGCTGTCAGTGTAGACCTCCTCCTGCTGTGACTGGATGGCGGCGTCTGACAGGGGCAGCAGGCGCAGCCCGGTCTGCTTGTCGCGGTGGCAGGTCTCCTGCAACTGGCTGTAGGTGAGGTGCTCCTGGGTGTTGGGGCAATAGAAGGCCTTGGCATCGTCTCGGAGCTCGGACAGGGCCTCATTGATCTCTGGGTCGAAGTAGCCCCGCTTGTAGGCCACCTCGAGCGGGAGCCGGTGGCTGTTCACTGGGTCGACGATGCCGCCGGTGGCGAGCTGGACGTCCAGGAGTCGGAGCCCGGTGTCGCTGGGGATCAGGCCCTTCTTGAGCGCCTGGTAGAGGGAAACCGTCTGGCCCGTGTAGGGATCCTTGTAGCCCGTCACCGCCTTCTCCGCGGACAGCAGCTTCTCATGGAACTCCGGCCCCACCACCTCAGCCTTCACCGCCTCATCCACAGAGAACAGCTTGTTCCTCACGGGGTCCACAATGTAGCCGGCAGCAGCCTGGGCTTCCAGCAGGGACAGGGCCACGGCTGGCTTCAGCAGGTTCCTCTTCAGGGCCTCGTAGAAGGTGAGTTTCTGCCCGGTTGACTCCACTAGGACGCCGGCGATGGTGTCCGTGCCCTTCAGGTACTGCCGCACAGAGTCCATCTCCGCCACGTCCCGCACCGACTTCTTGCCCTGGTGCAGCTGGTTGTAGAGGTCCTTGTTGATGACCTTGCTTTCCAGCAGCTCGGCGGCCGGCACGGGGGCCCGCAGGCCCTCAAAGCACATCTGGCTCTTCCTCTCGCTCTCCTCCACAACCGTGATGATGATCTTAATGATCTTCTCCACCGTGATCTTGCCGGTCCGGTACTGCTGGATCAGGTCCCGCCTTTGGTCCTCAGTGAAGTACTCGGAGTTGATGATCTCCCAGATGGTCACCGTCTTCCCTTGGAACTTGCCGAAGGGCGCTGTCACCGTGGCCTTCTTGAAGACGTCCTTCGCTTCTTTGTCGGTGTAGACTAGCTCCCTGGCTTTGGCTGCCTGGTCGGTGAGCGGCAGGAGGCACAGCCCCGTGTCTGGGTCGGTCACACACCGCTCCATCAGCTGCAGGTAGGTGAGGTTCTCCTGCGTGTTGGGGTCGAAGAAGCCCTTGGTGTCGTCACTGGGGTCGGAGAGGATCTGGTTCATCTCCTGGTCGAAGTAGCCGCGCCGGTAGGCCACCTCCACGGGCAGGCGGTGGCTGTGCACGGGGTCGATGATGCCACCGGTGGCGATCTGGGCCTCCAGCAGCCGGATGCCGTGCTCCTTGACGATCAGCTCCTTCTTCATGGCCTGGAAGAGGGAGATCTTGTCCCCGGTGTAGGGGTCTTTGTAGCCGGTGACAGCCCGTTCAGCAGAGAGCATCTTGTTGTGCAGCTCGGGCCCGATCACTCCCTCTCTCACCGCCTCGTTGACTGAGAGCCTGGCGTTCCGTACGGGGTCGATGATGAAGCCGGAGGCAGCCTGCGCTTCCAGGAGGACCAGCGCGGTGCCCGGGCTGAGCAGCTGCTTCTTCATGGCTTCGTAGATGCTCATCTTCTGGTTGCTGGGCTTTATCAACAGGCCGGCGATGCTGCTGTTGCCCTGCAGGTACTTCCTGACCTCTTCCCTCTGGGAGAGCTCGCCGACGCTCACGACGCCCTTCGCCAGCTCGCCCAAGCTCTCCTCACTCAGAATGCCGGCGGCCACCAGCTTCTCTGCCGGGACCTTCTGGCGGATGCCGTCGAAGGCGAATTCTGGCTCGCCGTTCTGCGCCAGCCCGTCCACCACGTCCCTGCCGTTGGGCACCGCCTTGACGTCCGGCAGCTGCGTCACGGTGACCGCAGCCCCCTCGGCCAGGTCGTCCGTCTGGATCATGATCTCCCGTGTCTGGGCCAGGGCCACCTTGTACTCCTCCTCCATCTGCTCCAGCCTCTCCCTGAGCTTCTTGTTCTCCTCCTCCAGGAGCTTCTCCTGCTGCTGCCGCTGCCTCTCCAGCTGCTGCAGCTCCTCCTGCTTGTGTCGGACATTCTCCTCCGCTTCCTTCTGATGCTTCTTGGCTTCGTCCAGCATGGCTTTCAGCTGCTCCTTCTCCTGCTCCATCTCCCTCTGCTGCCTCTCCTGCTCTGCCTTCAGGTTCCGGGCTTTGTCCACCTCATCTTTGAAGAGTTTCTCCAGCTTCGCCTTCTCCTCCTCGATGAACTTCTCCTTCTGCAGCAGCGCATCCTTCTCCGTCAGGAAGGTCTGCTGGAGGAGCTGCGTCTCCTGCCGGAGCTGCGCCTCCTGGGCCACCTGCATCTGGGGTGGGAGAGAGGACAGGGTGGTCAGCTGGCACCGTCTGCACGGGAGGGCAGCACCAGCGCGGCAGCGGGGATGAGCCCGGGGCAGGAGGACAGGCAGCGGGGAGGGCACGGGGCTGTTAGGGGCGCAGAGGCTCCCGGCCGCTCTGCGGCATGGGTTAGGGGTTATGGAAGCAGAGCCAGGGGTTAGGGAGCCGTGGCAAACGACACGGGGTGGGGGGTGGGATGAAGGGGGGAAAGGAGGCACGAGCTCTCCCGCGGGGGTCAGAGACCATGGCAGCATGGCTGGGGGCTGGGGCTGGCTCCTGGCTACGGAGAGGAATGAGGCTGCACAGGGCCGGAACGCCGGCGCAGGTGGTGGGCATCGCCCATCCACAGCGGGAGCTGGGAGTGGGGGGTCCTGCTCCAACACCTCCATGATGGCTCTGCCTCACCGCACCCGGCGCCGGCTCCATGTGTGCCCTTGGCCCTGTGCATGGGGTTCCTGCTCCAGCAGGCAAGGGATGGGAGGGAGGGATAGGGATGGGGATGGGGATGGGGATGGATGCTGGGGCGGGAGGCTTGGTGATGCCTCTGGGATGGTGCCAGCTGCCAGCACCGAGCCCGTCGGGCACGGGCTGCGGCAACGCTCCTCAGGGAACGGACACGGCGGTGGCCGTCCATCCGTCCGCCCTCACGCCTGCTGTCATGTGACACGGCCGGGGAGAGGGACGTCCTCCCTGCGTACCACCACCGCTAAGGGGGACCCGGAGAGCCCAGTACCTCCTCCGCCTTCTGCTGCAGCAACACCGCCTCCCGCTTCAGCTTCTCCTTCTCCTGCTCCAGGTCAGCGATGGCCCTCCGCAGCTTCTCCGCGTCCTCGTCACTCTGGTGCCGCTGGATCTCCAGGGTGTGCACCAGCGTCATCTTCTCCTGGGTGGCCAGCTCGGTCTCGTGCAGCCTCTCGCTGATCTCCTCGGCCTGTCGCTTGAACCGCTTGGCCTCCTCCTCTGCCTTGGCCTGGGCCACACTCATCTCCGCCACGTGCAGCTTGAGGCGCTCGGCCTCAGCCGTGATCTCCAGCTGCCGCCGGCGCTCGGCTTCCAAGGTCTTCTGGAAGCCCTCGGTCTCCTCGGCCAGGCGCTGCTGCATCTGCTCCTTGTCCTCTTGCAGCCGCTTGGCGTGCTCCTGCGCCAGGTCCTTCTGCTTCTGCAGCATCTCCGCCTCGGCCTTCAGCCGCGTGGCCTCCTGCACCGCCTGCATCTTCTCCTTCAGCATCTTCTCCGCCAGCGCCCGCTGCTGCGCCAGGTCGTCCTCGGCCAGCTTCCGCAGGCGGGCGGCCTCCTGGGCCTCCACGCTGAGCCGGGCGACCTCCTCGGCCACCTGCTTCATCTTCTCAGCCTCCTCGGCCAGGAACTTCTGCGTGTTGTCCTTGTCCTTGAGGATCAGCACCTTGTTCTCCTCCTCGATCCGGCTCTTGAGCTTCGCCAGCTCCTCCATCTGCACGCGGACCTTGAAGAGCTCCTCCTCCACCTGGGCCTTCTGCCGGACGGCGTCGCTCACCTCCTCCTTCAGCCGCCCCAGCTCCTCGTCCAGGATGCCCTTCTGGTGGTCAGTCTCCTCCAGCTGCAGCTTCACCTTGGTCAGCTCCTGCTCCACCTGCGCCTTCTGCCGCAGCGTCTGCTCGGCGAACTTCTTGTGCTTCTCCATCTCAGCGTCCGCCAGCTGCTTCTGCCGCAGGGCCGCCTGCTCCGCCTGCGCCCGCTTGGCCGCCTCCAGCTCGGCCTCCTTCCGCAGCTTCTCCGCGTCCGCCTGTGCCTGTGCCTTGGCCTGCACCTCCTCCTCCGCCCGCTGCTTCAGCCGCTCGGCCTCCTCCACCCGCTGCCGCGAGAGGCTGGCGTCCTGCTCGGCTTTGCTGCGGGCGAACTCGGCCTCCTCGGCCGCCCGCCGGGCACGCTCGGCCTCGTCCCGCAGCTTGTCCAGGAGGCTCTGCTCCTGCTGCCGTGTCTGCAGCAGCTCCTGCTCCTTCTGCTGCACAGCGGCCAGGTGGGCCTTCTCCTCCGCCGCGATCCGCTTCTGCGCCGCCTCCCGCGCCAGCTGGATCTGCCGCTCCGACTCCTTCTCGGCCAGCTCCTTCTGCCGACGGGCCTCCTCCACCATGGCCTTCAGCCGCTCCACCTCCTCCAGGGCCAGCCGCCGCTGCCCGCCCGGCCTCCTCCTCAGCCGCCAGGATGGCCTGCACCTTCTCCTCGGCCTCCCGCCGGCGGCCCTCCTCCTCCAGCGCCAGCGCCCGCTGCCGCTCGGCCTCCCGCTCGGCTTGCTCGCGGCTGCGCTGCACCTCCTCTGCCTCCCCGCGGATGCGGCTCAGCTCCCGCTCCAGGTCGGTCTTGCCGGCCGAGGCCTTCTCGAAGTTGGCCTTGAGGGCACGGATCTCCTCCTCCACCTGGCGCCGCTGCCGCAGCGTGTCCTCCACCAGCCCCTTCTGCCGCTCCAGCTCGCTCTCCGAGGAGCGCTTCAGCAGGGCGATCTTCTCCTCGATGTCCTGCTTGTGCTGGGCAGCCTGCTCCTCCAGCAGCTTGCGCTGGTAGGCCTCGTCCTCCGCCAGCCGCCGCAGACGCTCGTTCTCTGCCTCCTTCTCCTTCAGGGCGATCTCCGCCTCTGCCTTCAGCCGCGAGGCCTCGTTGATGGCGGCCAGCTTCTCCTTCAGGATGCGCTCAGCCTCGGCCCGCTGCCGGCCGGCTTCGTCCTCCGCCAGCTGCCGCTGGCGCTTGGCCTCCTCGGAGAGGGCGCGGAGCCGGGCGGCCTCCTCGGCCAGCTCCCGCAGCTTGCTGGCCTCAGCCTCCAGCCGCTGCTTGGACTTCTCACTGGTGGAGCGCGACTCCTCCTCGGTCTTGGCTTTGCTCTCCAGCAGGACCTCCATCTCCGCCCGCAGCTTGGCCAGCTCCTCCTCCACCTCTTTCCTCTTCTGGATGGCCTCGCTCACCTCCGTCTTCAGCCGGAAGAGCTCCTCCTCCAGGAGCAGGCGCTGCTGCTCCCCGTTCTCCATCTCGGCCTTCAGCCGGATCAGCTCCTGCTCGGCCGCCAGCTTCTGCTGGGCCGTGCCCTCTGCCAGCTCCCGCTGCTTCTCCAGCTCCTCCTCCGCCAGCTCTTTCTGCCGCAGGGCCGACTCCTCGGCCTTGGCGCGCTTGCGGGCCTCCCGCTCCGCATCCTCCTTCTGCTTCTCGGCCTCCTCCTGTGCGAGGGCCTTCTTGTGGGCCACCTCCTCTGCCTGCAGCCGCAGCCGCAGCGCCTCGTTGGCCTTCTGCCGCCAGTGCTCCAGCTCCTTCTCGGCCTCCTCCCGCGACTGCTCGGCCTCCAGCTGCTGCTTCTTCAGCCGCTCAGCCTCCTCCTGGAGGTGGGCGACGGTGATGTGCTCCTGCTGCAGCGACAGCTCCAGCTGCGCCGTCTTCTCGGCGAAGGAGAGCCGCTTGCTCTGCAGCTCAGCCTCGGCACTGCGCTGGGCCACCTCCTGGGCCACCTGGATCTGCCTCTCCTTCTCGGCCTCCGCCTGCCGCATCCGCCGCTCGGCCTCCTCCGCCTGCAGCCGCAGCTTCTCCAGGTCCGCCACCGCCTTCTGCTTCTCCCGCGCCGCGTCCCGCTCGGCCTGCACCTTGCGCTTCAGCTCCTCCTCCGCCTCCCGCTTCTTCTGGCTCTCCTCCTTCACCTGCCGCCGCAGGCGCTCGGCCTCCTCCTGCGCCTGCCTCTTCTGCTGCTCGGCTTCCTCGGCGCGGGCCCGCAGCTCCCGCAGCTCCGTCTCGGCGCCCGCCCGCTGCTTCTCGGTGTTCTCCAGCTGCAGGCGGATGAGGCGGATCTCTTCCTCCACCTTCTTGCGGTTGTACTCGGCCTCCTCGATCAGCTTCACCTTGGACTTGATCTGGTGGTCGGAGTTCTGCCGCAGCTGCAGCAGCTCCTGCTGGATATTCTGCTTCTGCTGCTCGGCGTCCACGGCCACCACCTCCCGCCGGGTGACCTCCTCCTGCATGCGGAGCTGCAGCTCCCGCGCCTCCGCCTCCGCCTGCGCCTTGGCTTTGGCGTGGGCCTCGGCCAGCTGCCGCTGCTTCTCCAGCTGGGCCTCCACCTCCGCCAGCCGCTTCCTCTCCTCCTCCTTCAGCTTCTCGGCGGCTTTCTGGAGCAGGAAAGAGGGAGCGGAGAGAAAACAAAGAGAGGGGGGAAGAAGAGAGACAAATCACAAGGGATTGCGACTGAGCCGCGGCGCTGGGCACAACCACGCACCACCAAGAGATGGGGCGCTCCGGGGTGGAGGATGTGCATGGGATGGCTCAGGGTGGGGGATCCCCAGGGCTCCCCATGAGCTGGAGGCAGTGGCGCCGGCTTCCAGAAGATGTATGGCAGACAAGGGTGGGGGACACGTGCGGCTCCGGCGCCTCACGCAGCGCAGCGCAGGCGGGCGACAGGGCGCAGACAGCAGCGCCAGAAGCAGGACGGCCTGCGGCCCGTGAGGAAGGAGGGATGGAGCGAGAGCGAAGCCCGAGGCGACGAAGACAGATGCGAGCAGCAGCAGCAGCTGGCCAACCAACACCGTGCCTGAGCCCCACTGCCGTGCTCACCGGGGCTCCCTGTGCCAGAGGGGCTGGTGCAGGGAGCCAGCGCCGCGGGGAGAGACCCGGATGGAGAGAAGGGGAACAGAGGGGAGCGGGTGGACAGGAAAGCCGCCATGACGTGGAAGAGCGACCCGGTGACCGGCCCATGCTGCCCTGAGTCCCCTGCACCAGTCGTGTGCTGAAGAGGGGAGACAGCTCAGGGCTGTACTGTGGGGCGCCGCATGCACCGCGAGCAAGGCGCGTACACGGGGGTGAGCCAGACCCCCCCATGCCACGGGGCTGGGACCCCTCCGGTCACCCCAGTGAGGTGCAGTGAGGGCTGAAGGGAGCAAAGGCAGAGGAGGGCGAGCGGCTCTCCAGAGAGCAGGAGCTGGGAGGGGGAGCGCAGGCTGTGGAGGTGATGCATAGGGGTGCCGTGGGGAGGGGGGGACATGCAGGGGGTGAGTACCTGGTGTGGGGAGGCCAGAGTCCTCCTGGTTTTATTTACCCTCCATTAGATCCCCACCAACACAAACATCCCCCAAGACAAAGCACCGGCAAAGCAGCTCGACTCCAGGGAAGGGGGGTGGGGGGCAGAAACCAAGAGTTAGAGAGGTTACACCGAGACCCCGGGCCCAAGGGCTCCGGCCCCGGCGCCCGCGCTCAGCGGCCATGCGAAAGGCAGGTGCCGGCTGCGCTGCGTGTATCTGGGAAGTGCCTCCTACCGCCAGCCACGCCGCAGCCCCGCGGTGCCCGCAGCCGGCTCCGGGTGCCACCCCGGCTCGCTGACCCGCTGCACCCAGAGCCAGCGGGTTCAGTCCCCAGAGCCCGGCCCGCAGCGGGGTGAGGGGCTGCAGCCCCGTGTTAGTGATGGGGGTGCCGGTGGCCGTCACGGACCCAGTGTTACGCGGTGGAGAGAAGGCAGCCGGCACTGTGCCGGCCCGGTGCCCCTGTGCTGCTGCCCTACCTCCTCCTCCTCCAGCCGCCGCAGCGTCTCGGTGATGAACTTGATGTACTGGCTGGTCAGCGTGGTCAGCTCGCTGTACTGCGTCCGCAGGTCCACGTACTATGGCAGAGCGCGGCGCTCAGCACGGGGTGGGGGGCACCATGACCGCAGCACCCCCCAGCCCAGATCAGCTGCCCAGCACCCCCCCAGCAGTGGGGTGAGCTCCGGAGCACGGCAGCCCCCCTGTACCCACCCCTTCAAGCCAAGGGCTGCAGCCCCCCACTCCCCTGCCTGGCACAGGCACAGGCTGGGACCCATGGGGTGATCCAAGGAACCATAGGGTGGCTCAAGGACCTGTGGAGCAGCCCAGGGACCCATGGAGCAGCCCAGGGACCTGTGGAGCAGCCCAGGGACCCATAGGGCAGAACAGGGACCTGCAGGGCAGCTCAGAGACCCATGGGGCGGGAACAGGGACCTGTGGGGCAGCACAGGGACCTGTGGGGCAGCCCTGGGACCCATGGGGCAGAACAGGGACCTGTGGGGCAGCCCAGGGACTTGCGGGCCAGCTCAGAGACCCGTGGGGCAGGAACAGGGATCTGTGGGGCGGCCCAAGGACTCATGGAGCAGCCCAGGGACCTGTGGGGTGGGAACAGGGACCCATGGGGTGGCCCAGGGACCTGTGGGGCAGCACAGGGATCCATAGGGCAGAAGAGGGACCTGTGGGGCAGAACAGGGACCCATGGGGCAGCCCTGGGGCCCATGGGGCAGAACAGGGACCCATGGGGCAGCCCAGGGACCTGTGGGGCGGCCCAGGGACCCATGGGGCGGGAACAGGGACCTGTGGGACCGCCCAGGGACCTGTGGAGCAGCCTGGGGACCTGTGGGGCAGCCCAGGGACCCATGGGGCGGGAACAGGGACCTGTGGAGCAGCCCAGGGACCCGTGGAGCAGCCCAAGGACCTGTGGGGCAGGAACAGGGACCTGTGGAGCAGCCCAGGGACCCATGGAGCAGCCCAGGAACCCGTGGGGTGGGAACAGGGACCTGTGGGGCAGTCCAGGGACCCGTGGGGCAGCCCAGGGACCCCGCAGGAGGTGTAGACCCCCCCCTCACCTCCTGGATGATGCTGTCAGATGCAGATTGCACTTTGGGCTTCTTGGCCGGCGAGGCCACCGGCTCCACCTGAGCCTTGAAGGTGACGAGCTGCAGCTCATAATCCTGCCAGGGAGAGGGATCCTCAGGGACGGACAGCATCCGTGGTGCACCCCCAGCATCCTTGGTGCACCCCCAGTATCCTCAGTGCACCCCCAGCATCCTCAGTGCACCCCCAGCATCCTCAGTCCACCCCCCAGCATCCTCAGCACCCTCCAGCATCCCTGGTACCTGCGAACATCCTCCACATGTCCCCCACATGCTTGGCACCCCCCAGCATCCATGGTGCCAGCCAGCATCCTCGGCACCCCCCAGCATCCTCAGCCCCCCTCAGCATCCATGGTGCCAGCCAGTATCCTTGGCACTGGCGAGCACCTTTGGCACCCCCCGCCCCCTCACTGCACCCCACAACCCCCCAGCCCCAGGCCTGGCCCAGTGCTCCCCAGAGGGGAACATCCTGGCATGGTGGGTGCATCCTTGGTGCACCCCCCAGCATCCTTGGTGCCAGCCAGTGTCCTTAGTGCCAGCGAACATCCTCTGCATGTCCCCCACATGCTTGGCACAAGCCAGCATCTTTGGCACCCCCAGCATTCTCAGCACCCTCCAGCATCCTCAGCACCCCCCATCCTCAGCACCCCCCAGCATCCATGGTGCCAGCCAGCATCCTCAGCACCCCCTAGCATCCTTGGCAGCCCCCAGCATCCTTGGCACTTGCAAGCACCTTCGTCACCCCCCAGCCCCCTCATTGCACCTCACAACCCCACCAGCCCCAGGCCTGGCCCAGCGCTCCCCAGAAGGGAACATCCCGGCATGGTGGGTGCATCCCTGATGCATCCCCCAGTATCCTTGATGCCAGCCAGTGTCCTTAGCTCCAGCCAGCATCCTTGGCACCCCCCAGCATCCTTGGCACCCCCCAGCATCCTCCGCACCCCCCAGCATCCTCGGTGCCAGCGAACATCCTCTGCCTATCCCCCACGTACTTGGCACACCCCAGCATCCTTGGTGCACTCACAAGTATCCTCAGCACCACCCAGCATCCCCCAACATCTTTGGCACCCTCCAGCATCCTCAGCACCCTCCAGCGTCCTCAGCACCCCCAGCATCCTTGGTGCTGGCCAGAATCTTTGGCACTTCTCAGCATCCTTGGTGCACCCACAAGCATCCTCAGTGCCATCCAGCATCCTCGGCACCCCCCAGCATCCTCAGCAACCCCCAGCATCCTTGGCACTGGTGAGCATCCTCGGCAGACCCCGGCATCCTTGGCACTGGCAAGCACCTTTGGCACCCCCCAGCCCCCTCATTGCACCCCACAACCCCCCAGGCCCAGGCCTGGCCCAGCGCTCCCCAGAGGGGACCCCGGCAGCGGCGGGCGCACCTTGATGGCGTCGATGTACTGCTTGGCGTAGCGCTGGCACTCCTCCACCTTCTCCTTGTTGAGGTCACACTCCTCCAGCAGTTTCTGGGGGGACACGTTGGGGAGGGGGTGAGGGGTGAGCTCAGGAGCCTGGGGATGAGCTCAGGAGCCCCAGGGATGAGGGGTGAGCTCAGGAGCCCCAGGGATGAGGGATGAGCTCAGGAGCCCCAGGGATGAGCTCAGGAGCCCCAGGGATGAGGGATGAGCTCAGGAGCCCCAGGGATGAGGGAAGAGCTCAGGAGCCCCAGGGATGAGCTCAGGAGCCCCAGGGATGAGGGATGAGCTCAGGAGCCCCAGGGATGAGCTCAGGAGCCCCAGGGATGAGGGATGAGCTCAGGAGCCCCAGGGATGAGGGGTAAGCTCAGGAGCCCCAGGGATGAGGGATGAGCTCAGGAGCCCCAGGGTGGAGCTCAGGAGTCCCAGGGATGAGGGATGAGCTCAGGAGCCCCAGGGATGAGCTCAGGAGCCCCAGGGATGAGGGATGAGCTCAGGAGCCCCAGGGATGAGGGATGAGCTCAGGAGCCCCAGGGATGAGGGGTGAGCTCAGGAGTCCCAGGGGAGGAGCTCAGGAGTCCCAGGGATGAGGGATGAGCTCAGGAGCCCCAGGGATGAGGGATGAGCTCAGGAGCCCCAGGGATGAGGGATGGGCTCAGGAGCCCCAGGGATGAGGGATGAGCTCAGGAGCCCCAGGGATGAGGGATGAGCTCAGGAGCCCCAGGGATGAGGGATGAGCTCAGGAGTCCCAGGGATGAGCTCAGGAGCCCCAGGGATGAGCTCAGGAGCCTGGGGTTGAGCTCAGGATCCCCAGGGATGAGCTCAAGAGCCCCAGGGGAGGAGCTCAGGAGCCCCAGGGATGATGGATGAGCTTAGGAGCCCCAGGGATGAGGGATGAGCTCAGGAGCCTGGGGGTGAGCTCGGGATCCCCAGGGATGAGCTCAGGAGCCCCAGGGATGAGCTCAGGAGTCCCGGGGATGAGGAATGAGCTCAGGTGCCCCAGGGATGAGGGATGAGCTCAGAAGTTCCAGGGATGAGCTCAGGAGCCCCAGGGATGAGGGATGAGCTCAGGAGTCCCAGGGATGAGCTCAAGAGCCCCGCAGCCGCCCCGCCGCAGCCCGGCACCACCATCACCACCACCACTGCCGCCACCCGTGCCACACCTTCTCCTGCAGCAGCTGCTCCCGCACGGTGCTGCTGTCGGTGATGGGCACGGCCTGGAGCTGGTCCTGGCGCTGCCTGGCGTCCTGGATCCAGCGCCGCAGCGCGTCGCAGCTCTGGCGGTAGTAGTGCAGCTGGCGGCCCAGCTGGCCCAGCTGGCGCTGGCGCAGGTCGCTCTGTGCCAGGACGGCTTGCCAGCGCTCCAGCAGCTGCTGCACCCGCTCGCGGTAGCGCTCCAGGTCCACGT
Organism: Laterallus jamaicensis coturniculus; assembly: GCA_022605575.1. Classification (NCBI taxonomy): domain Eukaryota; kingdom Metazoa; phylum Chordata; class Aves; order Gruiformes; family Rallidae; genus Laterallus; species Laterallus jamaicensis. The sequence continues at coordinate 98,981 of JAKCOX010000442.1, forward strand.
TGCGCTCGCTGTGGCCTCGCACCATCCGCTCGTTCACGTCCTTGGCTTTGCTCAGGTCGGTCTCCAGCGTCTGGAAGAAGGGCTGGTGCCCCTCTGCCTGCGCCCGCAGCCGCTGGCGGGGAGCGACGGGGGGGGAGGGGTCAGCAATGGACCCTCACCGGCATCCCAGCCCCTTCCATGGCAAGCGCCGGCATCCCACCCCCTCCAGCCCCCCACCCCCTTCTCCAGCCATCACCGGCATCCCACCCTCTCCAGCCCTCACCAGCATCCCACCCCCTCCAGCCTCCCACCCCTCTCTGCCCTGGTGCTGGCATCCCACCCCTTCCAGCCCTCACCAGCATCTCACCCTCTCCAGCCCTCATCAGCCCCCCACCCCCCTCCGCGCCGGTGCGGGCGCGGTGCCGGTGCCGCCGTTACCTTCAGCTCGGCCTTGCTGGCCTCCAGCTCCTGGAGATCGGCCGGCACCGTCTGCACGTCCTTCAGCTGCTCCTCGTACTTCCGGAGCAGCTCCTCAGCGCCCTGAGTGCTGCGGATCACCAGGCTGATGGTCTTCAGCCTGCGGGGCCACCGGGACACGGGATGAGCCGGAGAGACAGGGAATGGGGTGGGAGGGGAGGGGATGGGATGGGGATGGGATGGGAGGGGATGGGGAAGGGAATGGGGATGGGATGGGGACAGGGATGGGATGGGACGGGGATGGGATGGGGAAGGGATGGGATGGGGATGGGATGGGGATGGGGAGGGGATGGGGATCGAGATGGGATGGGGAGGGGATGGGATGGGGATGGGGATGGGATGGGGATGGGATGGGATGGGATAGGATGGGGAAGGGATGGGATGGGCCGGGCCAGCTCCCCAGGAGCCCACGCCGGACGCGGTGGCGGGGTGTGGTGGTGGGGGCGCGGTGGTGGGGGCGCAGCGCTCACTTCTCCAGGTAGATGCTGGAGAGGCTGTAGACCTGCTCCATCTTCTGCAGGGTGACCTCCAGCTCGGAGCGCAGCACCGGCACCGAGCCCGCGGGCTCCGGCTGCGCCAGCACCTCCCCGCTCCTGGCGCTGACCGTGTCCAGGCTCCTCCGGATGCCCTCCAGCTCCAGGTGCGTTTGCTGGGGGGAGAGGGGGGGTCCCTCACTGCCTGACCACCCCCCGCACCCGCCCAACACCGGCAGCACACCGTGCCCAACACCAGCACCACACAGTGTCACCCCCCCTCACCAGTTGCTCGGCCAGGCGCTGTGCACACTCCTGCAGCGGCTTGGTGTCACACACACAGCGTCACACACACACACACACAATATCACATACACACACACAGTGTCACACACACACACACAATGTCACACACACACACACACAATGTCACATACACACACACAATATCACATACACACACACAATGTCACACACACACAATGTCACACACACACACAGCCCCATGCTCACCTGTTGTATGGCCAGGCGCTGTGCGCACTCCCGCACGGGGTCAGTGTCACACACACAGTGTCACAGTGTCACTCACACCCGCGCTCACCTGTTGCTCGGCCAGGCGCTGTGCGCACTCCCGCGCGGGGTCGGTGTCACACACAGTCACACACACAGTGTCACAGTGTCACACACACACACACACACACACACACACACACACACACACAGTGTCACACACACAGTGTCACAGTGTCCCTCACACCCGCGCTCACCTGTTGTTCAGCCAGGCGCTGTGCGCACTCCCACGCGGGGTCGGTGTCACACACACAGTGTCACACACAGTCACACACACAGTGTCACAGTGTCACACACAGAGTGTCACTGTGTCCCTCACACCCGTGCTCACCTGTTGCTCGGCCAGGCGCTGTGCGCACTCCCGCGCGGGGTCGGTGTCACACACACAGTGTCACAGTGTCACACACACACAGACACAGTGTCACACACACAGTGTCACAGTGTCCCTCACACCCGCGCTCACCTGTTGCTCGGCCAGGCGCTGTGCGCACTCCCGCGCGGGGTCGGTGTCACACACACAGTGTCACACACAGTCACACACACAGTGTCACAGTGTCACACACACAGTGTCACACACAGTCACACACACAGTGTCACAGTGTCACACACACAGTGTCCCTCACACCCGTGCTCACCTGTTGCTCGGCCAGGCGCTGTGCGCACTCCCGCGCGGGGTCGGTGTCCAGCGGCAGCCGCAGCCGATGCACCGTGCGGCTCTCACACCCCTCCAGCTGCAGCCGGATGTCCTGCAGCTGCGAGATGAAGCTGCGGCACAGGGACTCATCCTGCTCTCCTGCGGGCAGGGGGGGACGGCTCAGCACCCCCAGCCAGGGCTCAGCACCCCTACCCAGGGCTCAGCACCCCCCCAGTCAGGGCTCACCACCCCCCAGCCATGGCTCAGTACCCCTTGGCTGTAGCTCAGCACCCCCAGCCAGAGCTCAGCACCCCCCAGCTGTGGCTCAGCACACTCCAGCCACCCCAGGGAGCACAGCATGGGGAAGGGCTGGCTCAGGCCCCCCCAGCCATGACTCAGCACCCCCTGGCCATGGCTCAGCACCCCCCAGCTGTGGCTCAGCACCCCACAGCCACCCCAGGGAGCAGGGCACAGAGAGGGGCTGGCTCAGCACCCTCCAGCCAGGGCTCAGCACCCTCCAGCCAGGGCTCAGCACCCCCAGTAGTGGCTCAGCATCCCCAGCCGTGGCTCAGCACCCTCTGGCCCTGGCTCAGCACCCCCAGTAGTGGCTCAGCGCCCCCAGCCAGGGCTCAGCACCCTCTGGCCCTGGCTCAGCGCCCCCAGCCATGGCTCAGCACCCTCCGGTCACCCCGGGGAGCCGGTCCCAGCCCTCACCTTGCTCGTGGGTGCGCAGCAGCAGCTCGTACTTGCGGGTGCAGGCGCTGTGGTCGCGCTCAGCCTGCAGCCGGTCGTCGGGCTGGAAGCGCTGGGAGTCCTGGCTCTCCCTCAGGAAGTCCTGGTAGTGGGTGTCCAGGCTGCGCAGCGCCTCCCGCCGCTCCTCCGCCGGCACCGAGCGCAGCTGCCGGGGGAGGGGGCGCTCAGAGCCCGGCCTGGGGGGCCAGGACCCTCCCTGGGGGGGTGGGGATGGAGGGGGAGGGACAGACGGACACTCACAGTGAGGTGGGTCCAGGACTGGATCTGCTGGATGTCGCGGGTGAGGAGCTGCCAGGCCAGGAGGCTCCGCAGGTCCTGGTGCAGCTGGTGCCACAGCACCCCCAGCTCCTGGTGGGTGTCCTCCAGCCTGGGGAGGGGGGTGGGTGAGGGGGGGTGGTGGAGACCCCGCGGGTAGGGATGGGGTGGGGATGGGGATGGGATGGGGATGGGATGGGATGGGATGGGGATGGGGATGGGGATGGGGATGGGATGGGGATGGGGATGGGATGGGGATGGGGTGGGGATGGGGATGGGGATGGGATGGGGATGGGGTGGGGATGGGGATGGGATGGGATGGGGATGGGGATGGGATGGGAGTGGGATGGGGATGGGATGGGGATGGGATGGGGATGGGAATGGGGATGGGATGGGGATGGGATGGGATGGGGATGGGTGGGGATGGGGATGGGATGGGGATGGGGATGGGATGGGAGTGGGATGGGGATGGGATGGGGATGGGATGGGGATGGGAGGGGATGGGGTTGGGGATGGGAGGGGATGGGATGGGAGTGGGATGGGGATGGGAATGGGATGGGATGGGTTGGGGAGGGTCCCAGGCTTGGCTCACTGTTGCACGGCGTCCAGCGCCTCGGGGTTGGGGGGGGGCAGCAGGAAGCAGACCGAGGGCACCAGGGCCTCGCTGCCGCCCGCGCTCAGCACCCGCCACCGCTGCGGCTGCGCGTTGCTCAGCA
>JAKCOX010000443.1:0-90000 GCA_022605575.1 Laterallus jamaicensis coturniculus
GGGGTTGGGGAGGGGCGCGCCTCTGTCAAGGGGTGTGAATCTGAGGGGTGCAGGGTCTTTGGGCAATGGGGGGGGGGGGTGGTGTCCCCTCTGTGTGTGTGTAGGGGGGGGATAGGGGGAGCAGCATCTCCCGGGGGTGCCCCCTACTCCCCCCTCGGCCCCTCAGCTGAGACTGTGGGGTGCAGAGGAGGGGGCCCCCCCCAGCGTGGCGCTGACCCCCAACCTGTCGGGACGCTTTGAGTCGCGATTCGTGGCCGTTCGCGTGGAGCCCGGACCGGCCCTGATGCTGCGGGGGATGGAGGGCGCCTGCCTGGGCGTCTGGGTGGCCCACGGGGAAGGTGGGTGCTGGGGGCACTGGGGGGCACTGGAGGCACTGGGATTGCTGGGGGCATTGGGAGCATTGGGGGTACTGGGGGCACTGGGGGTGCTGCAGGGGATGGAGGGCGCCTGCCTGGCCTGGGTGCCTGGGTGGCCCATGGGAAGGTGGGTGCTGGGGGCCTGGGGGACACTGGGAGCGCTGGGGGTGCTGGGGGCGTTGGGATCATTGGGGGTACTGGGGATGCTGGGGGCACTGGGGGTGCTGGGAGTTGAACCCCCCTCCCCACCCCAGGCTGGTTCCAGTTCCGCGAGGTTGGGGCACTCGCAGCGGTGATGGGGGAGCACTGGATGGGCACTGGGAGCAGTGGGAGCACTTGGGGGGCACTGGGAGCCTTGGGGGCACTGGGAGCACTGGGGTGCCTCACTGGTTGAACCTCCCTCTCCCCCAGGCCGGTTCCAGTTCCGTGAGGCTGGGGCGCTGGCGGCGGCGCTGGGCTCGGGCCTGGTGCCGCTGCGCTACGCGGATGATGCGGGGCGCCCCACGGGCGAGTACCCCCTGAACCCCAACGGCTCGGGGGGTGCAGTGGCCGCGCTCTGCTCGCCCTGCGGCCGCCACCTGGCCGCCATGCCCCACCCCGAGCGGGGGGGTCCGGGCCTGGCAGTGGCCCTGGTGGCCCCCGGCCTGGGGGCCCGCCCCACGGCGCAGGGCAGCTGCGACGCGCCCTGGCTCAGAATGTTCCGGAATGCCTGCGAGTGGTGCTTGCGCTGGCCCAACGGCGAGGACTGACCTGTGGATGGACCCACGGACAGACCTGACCACGGATGGACCCCTGACCCACGGACAGACCCACAGACAGACCTGACCCATGGATGGACCTGACCCCCGGATGGACCCCTGAGCCCCGGGCTGCCCCATGGAGAGACCTGAGCCACAGACAGACACACGGATGGACCCACGGATGCACCTGTAGTGAGCCCTGACCCACGGACAGACCCACGGACAGACCCACGGATGGACCCATGGACAGACCTGACCCACGCCAGCCCCATAGAGCCCTGACCCCGCCCCCATCAGCGGTGACCAATGGGAAGCCGGGGGCGTGGAGGGGGGGGGCGCGGCCTGAAATAAAGTGCTCTGGATACAGTCACGTGGGGCGAGGAGTCTGGGGAGGCGGGGGGGGGGGGGGGGGAGGGATGGAGGATGAGGGGGACGGGGGGGGGGGGAGGGATGGAGGATGAGGGGGACGGGGGGGGGGAGTCCGGGGGGGTCAGGAGGTGGGGGTGGGGGGAGGGATGGAGGATGAGGGGGACGGGGGGGGGTGTGGAGGGGCGGGGGGGGGGAGTCCGGGGGGGTCAGGAGGTGGGGTGGGGGGAGGGATGGAGGATGAGGGGGGCGAGGGGGGTGTGTGGAGGGGCGGGGGGGGTGTGTGGAGGGGCGGGAGGGGGGGGGGAGTCCGGGGGGGTCAGGAGGTGGGGTGGGGGGAGGGATGGAGGATGAGGGGGGCGAGGGGTTGGGGGGGTAGAGGAGGTGGGGTGGGGGGTCCGGGGAGGGTGGAGGGGCTGGGGGGGTAGGGGATCCAGGGGGGGTGGAGGTGGGGGTGGGTCAGGAGGTGGGTGGTGGGGAGGGGATGGAGGATGTGGGGGGGAGAGGGGCGGGGGGGTGTGTGGAGGGGATGGGGCGGGGGGGGGGGGGGTTGGGCACGTGCGGGCACGAGGACCCCTCCCCCCACCTCCGGCCATTTGTCCCCCTCCTCCCCCCCCCCCCCCCCCCGTGGGAGAGTCCCGGCCGCCAGGTTCCCACGGGCCCCCCAGCCCCTCCCCCCCCCCCCTCCCCCCCTCCTCGCGCCTGCCGGGCACGTGGCGGGATCAAAGGGCCGCGCGCGCCCCAGCGGTCTCGTGCCCCAGGCACTCCTCCCCCCACCCCCCCCCAGCGGAACCCGCGGTGCTCACCAGTACACCCAGTACCCCTCGCAGTATCCCCCCCAGTAGCCCCAGTGCCTTCCACTGCTCCCTTCCAGGGTTTCCCAGTATCCCCCAGAGGCTCCCCAGTAGCCCCAGTGCCCGCCACTGGTCCCTTCCAGTGCTCCTAGTACCCCACCAGGACCCCCCCCCCTGCTCCCATCCCGGCACTCCCCAGTGCACCCTCCCCCCCACCAGTACCCCCTCCCCAGTGCTCCCAGTGCCCCTCCATTCCCCCCGTGCCCCCCCCCCCACCGCCCTCCCATTTCTCCCAGTTACCTCTCCCCCCTGTACCTCCTTTCCCACTGCTCTCAGTATCTCCAGTGCTCCCAGTGCCCCCTCCCCCCTCCCAGTGTTCTCAGCATCCCTCCTCCCAGTGCTCCCCCCTGCCCCAGTACCCCCTTCCTAGTGCTCCCAGTATCTCCCCTCCCAGTGCTCCCAGTGCCCCCCCCCCTCCCCCCAGTACCCCCTTTCCGACTGCTCCCAGTATCCCCAGTGCTCCCATCATCCCCCCTCCCCCCAGTATCCCCCTCCCCCGTCCCAGTGCTTCCAGCATCCCCCCTCCCAGTGCTCCCAGTGCCCCTCCCTCCCGCCCCGGGGCGGGGCCGCTCAGGCCCATAAAGGCCCCGCCGGGGACCCCCCCGGCCAGACCCGCCCGGCCCGGCCCGGCCCCGGCACGATGAGCAGCGCGGCGGAGCCCCGCGGCGACAGGAAGGTAAGGGCAGCTCCGCGACCGGCCCGGCCCAGACACCCCCGCCACCCCCCCCCCACCACCTCGGCCCAGACCCCTCTGGCCCGGCCTGGCCCAGGCCCCTCTGGCCCAGCTTGGGGCCAGCCTGGTTCTGCCCAGCCCAGTTTGGCCCAGTTCAGGCTGGTTGGGGCTCAGCCCACCCCAGTTTGGCCCAGTTCAGGCTGGTTGGGGCTCAGCCCGCCCCAGTTTGGCCCAGTTCAGGCTGGTTGGGGCTCAGCCCGCCCCAGTTTGGCCCAGTTCAGGCTGGTTGGGGCTCAGCCCGCCCCAGTTTGGCCCAGTTCAGGCTGGTTGGGGCTCAGCCCGCCCCAGTTTGGCCCAGTTCAGGCTGGTTTGGGCTCAGCCCACTGGGGTCTTGTCCCAGTTCAGCCCCTTTGGCCCAGTTCAGCCTGGTTGGGTTTCTCCTGGTTCAGCCCAGTCTGGCCCAGCTTGGCCCAGTTCACTGTAGCTAGTTGAGGCCAGTTTGGCCCAGTTTAACCCCAGACTCTCCCAGTTTGGGCCCCAATGCAGCTGAGTCTGCTTTAACCCATTGCCCGCTTTGGCTCAGCCCCTGGACCAGTTTGGCCCAGTTTAACCCCAGCTCAACCCGTCCCATCCCAGTTTAGCCCCGTCACCCAGTTTGGCTCCAGCCTTGATCCAGTTTAGTGCAGGTCTGGGCCTCGTCCCGTCCCAGTTTGGTCTGGACCTGGCCCAGTTTAATCCTGGCCTTAGTCTGGTTCCAGCCTGGGCTCTGACCCAGCTGCTTTAATCCGGCCCCAGTTCGGCCCCAGTTCACCCTCTCTCCCCCCCAGCTCCTGAAGCCACTGATGGAGAAGCGTCGCCGCGACCGGATGAACCGCAGCCTCGACCGGCTCCGGCTGCTGCTCCTGGCGGCCACCTGTGACGAGGTGAGGCTCTGTCGCGACTGGTGGGGCTCCGTCACGACTCTGTTCAGTGTCAGCTTTTATCGCGGCGCGCTCGCGGCTTGTTGCGGTGCTTTCTAGCTCTCTCCCTCTCTGTCGCGATACTATCTATCTGTCGCCTCGTTATCCCGCCGTGGGGCTGCTGTTGCAGCTCTGCGATGACACTGTTGTGACACGAGTCGCGGCCGGGGAGGGGAGCGCTGTCGGGACGCTGTCCGGGTGCGATGTGGAAGGGTGCTCGGGGTCGCTATCGTGACGCTCTTCGGGGCTCCTCTCAGGACAGCGCCGGGGAGGCTCTGTCACGACACTGTCGGGGCTCTATGGGACCTTTGGCGGGCCTCACTTGTGGCTCCCTGGGGTCGTCATCGGGGTGGTCATGTCACCACACTGTGGCTGCATCCCCCACCCTGTCACGACTGGTGTGACATGTGTGTGGTCGTGTGTCCCCCACTCCCATTTCTCTCCCCCCGCCCCCCCTCCCCCCCAGCGTCTCCGTAACCCCAAGGTGGAGAAGGCCGAGATCCTGCAGAAGACGGTGCGGTTCCTGCGGGCACAGCCCCACTCAGGTCTGTGCCTCAGCCTCCCCCGCCGCTGCCCCCCCACCCCAGCGGGGACCCCCTCTGTGAGGTTTGGAGGGGTGGGCAGCCCCAGCGGGGACCCCCTCTGTGAGGTTTGGAGGGGTGGGCGGCCCCAGCGGGGACCCCCTCTGTGAGGTTTGGAGGGGTGGGCGGCCCCAGCGGGGACCTCCTCTGTGGGGTTTGGGGGGGGTGGGCGGCCCCAGCGGGGATCCCCTCTGTGGGGTTTGGGGGGGGTGGGCGGCCCCAGCGGCGACCCCCTCTGTGGGGTTTGGGGGGGTGGGCAGCCCCAGCGGGGATCCCCTCTGTGGGCTGGGGGGTGGGCAGAGGCCAGGGGTAATCACCACCATGTTTCTCTTGGTCGCAGAGTCCCCAGGCACAGAGGAGCTGTTCCTACGGCGCTACCGCAGCGGCTACCGGGAGTGCCTGGCCCGTGCCGCCCGCTTCCTGCAGGCCATCCCGGCAGAGCCTCCTCGGCCTGGCCTGGGCTCCATGGCCGCCTGTCCTACAGCCGTCCCCACTGGCCCCGCCGATGTCCCCGGCCGCCATGGACTGCCTGTGCTGCAGGGGGGGGCCCAGTTGCTCCAGTTACCGTAGTTACGGGCCTGGTTACGGCAACTACGGGCCTACTCCGGGGCCTGGTCTGGGGGCTACCCACAGGCCTACCCCACGGCCCTGGGTACCACCAGCCTGGCGACGGTCCCAGTTGGCCCAGTGATGGTCCCAATTGGCCCAGCAACGGTCCCAGTTGCCCCAGTGGTTGGCCCAGTGATGGTCCCAATTGCCCCAGCAACAGTCCCAGTTGGCCCAGTGATGGTCCCAGTTGGCCTAGTGACGGTCCCGGTTGCCCTAGCGACAGGCCCAGGTGTCCTGGTTACCATGGTTATGGGCCTGGACTGGGACCTGGCCTTGGGCCTACTTCTGGGCCTGGCTGTGGGCCCAGCCTGGTGCCACGGGATGGCTCCAGCCCCAGCCCAGGCGGCCACAAGGACTCAGAGCAGTGCCGTGCCCAGGAGGAGGAGGATGCGCCGAGGGAGGGTGGGGGGCTGCTAGGGCCCCCCCCGCCATGTCTGGAGACCCTGGCCCTGAGCTGCTGATGCTCGGCCACGAGGGCAGGGAAGATGGGCGCAGCTTCCCCTGCTTCCTCACTGGGAGGATGGATGGGGAGGGGGGCACTGGGGAGCTGGGGGGATGGGGGAACTGTTGTACTGGGAGGAAGGCAGGCTGTTTAGCTACTAGACAGGGATGAAAGCCCTTCTGAAGCACTGGGAGGACTGGAGTAAGCTGGAGTGCTGTGAGGATGGCAGGTTTCCAACTGGTGTACTAGGAGGATGGCAGGTTTCTAACTGGCATACTGGGGGGGTAATGGTTTGTCACTCGTATACTGCGGTTTGTATGGTTTTAACTGGTATACTAGGAAGACAGGTACTTAACTGGTATTAATGTGTGTATAACTGGGATACTGGGCGGACAGGTGGCTTTAACTGCTATACTGGGAGGAAGGCAGGCTTTTTGCTGGTCTGCTGGGAGGATGAGGGGCTCCCCCAGCTTGGCCAGGGCTTAATTCAGTCCAAACCTGGCCCTGGGTCCTGGTGGCCTAGTGTGGGAGGTGGGGGGGGGGGGGCGCACCTTCCTCGGGCCTCCCTGGGTGGGGGAACTGGCCAGAACTGGGAGGAATGGCTCTGGGTGGCATTGTACAGGGCGGGGTGGGGGGGACGGGGGTGGTGGTGGGGGGTTGTGAGGGTCCTGTGGCTGGTTTTGGGGGGGGGTGATGAGATAGCATTTGGGGGATCTATTACCACTCCTTCCCAGCACAGGTGGAGCCTGGGTGTCCTGGCCTGCCCCGATCCCAAACTGGGGAGGGTGGGGGTGGTGAAGGTTGAGTGGGAAAAGGGGTGTGGGGGGAAGTGTACATATTTGTTGTTGTTATAACCTGGGTTTTTTTCCCCCCTCCTCTTCCCTGTACCTGATTTTTGCCTCTTTCCCCCTTTTTTGCCCTGTATATCTGGGGCAGGGGGTGCGGAGGACAAAACATGGTGGAAATACAGAATGTGCTGCACTCTGGTGTCGCCTGGCTGCTTCCTGGGCTGGGGGTGGGGGGGTATGGGGGCTGCGAGGCACCAGGGAACCCCCAAACCATGGTCCTGTGGTGGTTGGGGGGTTCTACAGGGGGTTGGTCATGGAAGGTTCCCTATAGGGTTTGGGGTGAGGGGGGGTGTGGGGGCACCCCCACCCTGGGGATGATGTGGAGGGGCCTAGAGGGAATGAGGGCTGGGGTCTGTATGAGGGGGGGGTTATGGTGGGGAGCCCTGGGTACCCCTTGAATCCTGTCTGTCCTCTGAGTCTGCTGAGGGGGTGGAGGGATGCTGGTGAGGGGTGGGCTTCACCCCTGTGAGGAGGACGCCAACGTCCTTCCTTGGAAAGCCATGGCGAATGGGGGAGGCTCTTGGAGAGAGGGACAGGGGAGTAGATGTCACCCCTCTCCCTGAGTAGTGCGAGGAGAAGGATCCAGGGAGCCTCAGCCTGACCCCCACCCCGGGAAGGGGAGGCAGAAAGCGCCCTGGGGAAGAAACTTCCAGGGATATGGGGTGGCTGAGGTTGGAGAAGACCTTTGGGAACATCAGGCCCAGCTGTTCATCTCGCGCAGCCGAGCCCAGCGGTAGCCCCCGTCCCCAGGTACCACATCAGCCTGTCTTAGGCCCCCGCCAGGGGTGGTGACCCTGCCACCTCTGGGGTGCAAGGTCCAGGTTGGCTTTCTCCAAGGCTCTGCCTGGAACTTGACCTCTGACCCACTCGTTAATCATGGGAGACCTTTGGTTCCTGCCACTGGCTCTGTTATCGCTGGTCCATCGAGTCGGTGTCCCCGGGCAGTTACGTTTATCACTTCCCTTCTTCCTCCTTACCCCTTTGGGAGGCCAAAAAGGTCCTCCATGAAGTAATGCCCGTGCAGGGGGTGTAAACCAAGTGCTGGCTACGCCGAGCTTGAGGTTCGGGTGGGTTTTTGTCTGACACTTCCCACATTTCCAAGTATTCCTAATGCGATTTCATCCTGATTTTAAAACAAACCCAGCCAGACCACAGATTCTGGCCATGTTCCATCATCACATGCAATTGGATCTGTCCAAGCTGTGGGCAGTCATGGAGACAAATCCACTTTTTGGGGTTTTTTTTTTCCAGCTGTTTTCTTTCTTTTCCAGTGGCTGAAAGGGGAGGAGGGAGTGACAAGTCGTCACGTATTGTCTACCTTGAAAAATGCTGTTTATTAATTGGTGGACATCGGCAACAGCTCTGTGTCATTCCTTCAGCAACCGGCTCCACTTCTGTTTCTGCTTATCAGCAGTAAAAATGATCCCCCCCCCCCCCCCCCCTTCTCTCTTCCATTCACGCCTGCTCCTCGTGAAGCCTCGAGCGGCACCTGCTTGGCTCCCGCCCGCGCAGTCCGGGGCAGCAGGCGCTATCTTTACAGCCTGCATGACAAATCCTCCCCGTGTTTACGCAGGGAGCTGCAGGACATCTTTCTCCTTCACCCCCTCTCTGGTATGCCGCCGGGAACGTGATCACCCGCCATGGTTATCGTGGCCATAACTCACAACCTTTAACAGCGCAGTGTAAATGACACCGAGATGCCACTGGGTGCCAGGATCCTCCTCTTCTAGACCCCAAAATGAGAGGTTTTGGCCCATTTTTCAATGCATGGCATATTGAAGGTCCATCCAGGGGCCTAGGCCATGTCTACGCCGCCTCAGATCTCCTGTGGATACTTTGAATTTTAAACACATTTCCCATTTTTCCAGGAGAATGCAACTCTTGGGTTGAGATGATTTCAAGTCCCGGCTGGGAAACTGAGGCAGAAGGTCTTGGTGTGAAGTATTTAATAATGAAAACTCCTGATGTTTGAGATGGTGGGATAAGTCCTCTTCTTGTTGATGGGCCCCAGGCCCACCTGTTGCAGTCCTGCCTGGCCTGGTGGGCCCTCCCTTTCCTCAGGTGGAGATAAGTAAAGTCAAATTAAAGGGGGAATGGGAGCACTTGGGAGTTTTTCCTCCTCCCTGTTGGCTTCTTCAGAAGCTGAGCAAGTGAGGTGATGGGGCATGGGGGATGTTGTTTCTTCCATGCTGCTGAGCTCTTTGCTTAAAGAGGAGATTTTTTCCCCCCCATTTCTGACTGTGGCATCTGGAGTTTTGGTATGTACTCTGCTTTTAACAGAGAAATAACTCCAAGAACACCTGCCCTGCCTTCTGGCTGATGGTGAGAGGAGAGGGAGGGCATGGGAGTGGTGGTGGTGGTGGCTTCTTGCAGGCTGGTGAACTCTTTGCTTGAGAAGGAGGGTCCCCCCTCATGTTCCCTGACTGGGGCATCAGGACTTTGGGCATGTACTCTGCTTTTAACCCAGAAATAACCCTGAAAACACCTGCCCTCCCCTCTGGCTGATGGCAGGGGGACACTTGTTTTTCATTTTCTGGTCAGTGGGTGGAGTTCCTCAAAAAAGGTTTGGTCCCCCCCCCGATTTCATTTGAAATTCCCCCTCCCTACATGCCTGGGGTGGATGTTTGGTTGCTTTGGTGTGAAAGGAGCAGATTTTAGGGCTGGGCACATCAATTCCCAGCGACTGAGTTGGTTTTGAGGGTGGGGTTTGACCTGCAGCATTCCCAGGAACTTATTGCTGAGTCGGAATCAACCTTCTGGCTTTAACAGACTCTCTGGAATTCCCTCGTCTTCACCTGGCTGATTTCCAGGATGGAATTGGCTTTTAATTTCTGCGAGCCTCATGGGGGGTATGCAAAATCACCCTCACTATTTGGTAATCTCTTCACAATTCCTGCGATCCCATATCGTGGCCCATGATAAATTGGTGCTAGAAATGGGAATTTAGGGAAGCAACTCTACAGAACCAGCAGAATGAAGCTGTAAATCCTTGGGGGGGGTGGAAAAAAAGGGGGAGGGGGAAGAAAAGAAAAGCTCAGCTGGCTGAGAGGCATCCAGCTGCCATTGGCCGACTGGGTCAGTGAACAATGTGCCTGGGCGATAACAGGAGGGAATAAAACGTGGATTTCCAGCCCGGTGCGGTAGATGGAAAAGGAAAGTTGAAAGGCCATAAGGTACGTAAGTCTTGCTTGCCAGCTCCGTGTTTTTTCTGAGAGGCTTCTGCCTGTGTGGCCACTGCTTTTAAAAAAAATAATTTAATAAATGAAGCAAAAAGTAGAAATAAAATTTCATAAATTTTATGTATTAAAAAGATAGAAATCGGCTGAGAAGTGGAAGCCTTGCTTTTATTTAAAACAGAAACTATCAATTGAAAAAAATGTAAAAATAAAAAGGGATACATGTTATTACTAAATAGAAGAAAAAAGTTCTAAGCCATCTTTTACTGGTTTTTATTTAAAAAAATTAGAAATTTATAAATCAAATATCCCTATTTCTGCAGCTAACTAATTGGGAATGAAAAGGTGGAAAGTTGGATGTTGTGGTGGTTTGGGCTGGGCGCCGTTTTAACGTTTATTATTTCCTAGGTTTGTTGATCAGAACTATCCTCATTACTGCTGCTACTTCAGTTTTTTTCCGCAAAAAAAGGAATGTTAGTTCTTGGGCTCCTGCTCGATATTCAGTCGCTATGAGAGGCAATTTTTGTGGGTAAAATTAGTATTTTGTGGGTAAAGTTAGTATTTTTTCAGTGTAATTTGCTCGGTGCAAGAGGTGCGATGGGCTTAAGCTTTTTTAGCTTTTATTTTTTAATCCACATCCTTTTCTTCTCTTTTATGAATAGCTCTCTTTCCTGGTTGTGTTTTATTTTTTTTTTTAAGGCCAAGTTCATATCCTCCTTTAGGCAACAGGAGGGTTTTATTTAAAATTAACTTATTTTTATTAAAATAATTGGGGTTTTTAGTTCTGGCAACGTAGGGAAAAAACCCCAAACCACAACCAACCCTCTGTCATTAGAGTTGGATGGAAATTCCATTCTGTGCATATATAAAAGGAGTTTTGGGGAAAACAAACATTTTAGTGATGAGTTGTGACACCTGAATGAGTCTGGATATGGGAATTAGTGTGCTTGGCCCCGCAATGCGCTGGTGGGGGCGGTGTTATGTTTTCAGAGTGAAATAATTCCCAGAGTTTCCCAAAATTCCTGATTTTATTTATGTTTTTAAAATTTGGTTTCCTTACACAATGGTGGTGTTCTGGGTGTAGATGGAAAAGAAGAAATTCAGCAAATTGGAGATTATATTCATCGTTCTCTTCTGCTTGGTGGTGGCCGTCGCCTGCGCCCTCATTGGGGTTTTGGCAATGAGGGAAACCGTAACCGAAAGCATCCGTAAGTGCCAATTTCTACCGCTGAATCAGGGGAAAAAAGTCCCCTGCCAACACCCCTGCCAAAGCAGGCTCCCTAGCTCATATTGGAATGAAATTACAGTAGATTCAAGTATTTGCACACCCTACCTAAATATAGAATGAATTATAAGAACCCGTGTTTGTGATATATAATGCATAATTAATTGATATAGAATTATTTTTAAAAGCCTCTATAATTATAATAAAAGTAACCTGGAAATAGAATAGAAATATCCTGGAACATATGATATATTAATGTGTACTTAATTCATATAGCATAATACAAAAATGTCTGTAGGGATATCCAGGAGAGATAATGGAATTTTCCTGGACATAAATAAAATTTAAAACATTTTATAATGGGCAGGAATTGGACAGTGCTACCAGGGTCTGACGGGGGGGAGGGGTTGGAGGGTTATAATGCCCACTGTGATCAGGGTCTTCAAGACCATGGAACCTAACACCAACTACCACCCCCCCACCCCCCACCCCCCCCCCCACCCCCCCCCAAAAAAAAAAAAAAAGAAGAGAATAAAGGCCATTTTGCTCTCCTCAGAATATGTTATGGCTCTCAATGTTTCTCCCTTAGCCACAGGTGAAGCGGAGCCATGTGCTGATAATGGGGATAGTAAATGGGGTGGTGTCATAGTTAGAGGCAAATTTTATAGGCCCTGAACCACCGTTTCTGTTTGCTGCCTTTTCTACCTGTTAAAAGAGGAAATTTTCAAGGCGTTTTTTTTTTTAATTTAAAGAGTTAAATACAAAAGAAGGCCGGAGTAGGCCGAAGCCTCATTGCTCAAAGCAATCCTGCTAACTGTAAAAACCTCTTTTGGCGAATCAGAAATCAGGCATTGTAGGGACACTCCTGTGTTCAAACCTGGCACACACGCGCACACCTCCCCCCCCCCCCCCCCCCCCTATATTTTTCTGTCTTTATCTGGGACAGTCGCAGAGAATTTAATAGAACGAGTTGCTGGTGGTTGAGGCCTGTTGGAAGCTGTGTTCCCGCTGAGAAATGACTTGGGAGAATACTAAGACAACCTTTAACAGCAGTGGTTGTAGTGATGACTGTGAAATGATAATTGATTGAGATTCACCGCCCCCCCCCCCCTCCCCCTTTTTGTTTTTCTGCCTCACAGAGTTTTCCCCAAGCTGCCCGAGTGTGACGACAGCCGAGCGGATCGACTGCATCCCCGACCAAGTTGCCAGCAAGGTCTGAAAACATAAGAAAAAAGCAAAACAAATTAAGGGTTTTTCTAGCACGATGCCTACAGGATAAATTATTCCAATTTAATAACAAACAAATCACCTTGTTTATACTAAAATGAAGGGGGTTTTATCCTTTTTTTTTTTTTCCACCTGAATATTTTTTGATGACGTGCAGCCACCAAGGTTCACCAATCTAACTGGGATTTCAGCTCATTACCAAACCCATTTTAACTGATTTTAGCCCATTACCAAGTTGGGTTTTTCTCCTTGCATGAGTGCTTGGATCAAAGTCCATCCCACTGATTAAAATTTAATTTGGAAACAAAATTGGGCTAACATCCCCAACCAGTTTGGAAATATTCCTGCTTTGCCTAAACTTTCCTCTTTTTTTTGGGGTGGAGGTGAGGGCAGAATTCAGAAAATGAGGTGAATTCTTTCAGTTTCCCAGGAAAAAAAAAACAACCAACCCACTATTGTAATGCAATAAAATAGTGTTAACAGAATTTGGCTGCTAAAATTGGAATTAAAGGTCAAACCTCTCCTCCACGGGAGCTGGCGCGCAGCATTGGAGCAGCCTTGTGAGTCATTTTAATCTTTAATTAATACCCTGGCACCAAGTGCCTGATGTTAATTATTAAACATATAACTTAATATTGAAGTAATAACTTAATATTGGCCTGAAATTATCCTGAATTAAAGGATGGAAAAGGAGGAGGAAGACGTACCGGGGGGGAATCTCACTGTGGTTGTGCTGTGGATTCTACCTGGTTGTTTAATTAGTTAGTGGAGACCCACGTTTTGCATCACCCCTAAGATGTTTGGCAGGGACATGCACTCACGGAGGGGACTTCTGATAAATTCAGGTGGTTTCCGGGGGCTCCTGTGAAATAGTGGCACAGATACGTGCGCAGTTGGGTCGTTGCCTTCGCCCCGTGGGGGCAGAGTTCGGGGTCACTGTAAAAAACCTCTGCCTTATCTCTAAATAATCCTGGCTTTGGTCCCCTTGGGCTCTGCTCCCTATCTAGGATCTGTTGGGTGGTTTTACAGCTGGGAGGGTGGGACGGGACGGGACAGGGCTGTTTGTTTACACGTGGCCACTGCTTTTGTAACAGCGCAAATAACTTTTTTGGGTGGACTCTGGTCCTTTCTGGGTGCTGGGCGTGAAAGATAAACTCTAGAATAGAGAGATAAACTCTAAAATAGATAAGCAATACAAGATTTACGTCTATTTATGTGTGTGTGCAGCTGGTACTCCACGCTCCCTGGAAGTGCTAAGTCATTAAAAGTAATGAGGACTATTTAAAGCCTTATTAAAATATTTATAGGATGGTTTGGGCTGGGAGGGAAGATATTTTTAAGGATTTTGTTTGAATAGTCCGTGGGCTTGAAGGAATAATCAGGAGATCATTGAACTGTAGGATGTGTTGGGCGGGAAGGGACCTTCCAAGGCCACCCAGTCCCACCCTGCAGTGAGCAGGGACATCTTCACTAGAGCAGGTTGGTTAGAGCTTCATCCGCCCCGACCTTGAGGGTCTTTAGGGATGGGGCCTCCACCACCTCTTTTGGTAACCTCTCAAGAGTCTTACCCTCCCCCTCAGAGTGAAGAACACCTGCCTCAGGTCTCGTCTAACCCTGCCCTGCTCTATACCCCGTTGCCCCTCGCCCCATCGCTCTGTGCCCTTACAAATCCTCCAACCCATGTTGACGTGCGCAGTCTTGGGTTGGTGACTCAACCAATGCCACAGGATGTCCAGAAAACATGGAGGAACCCAGAAATGTTGAGGGGTGTTTGGTTTGGTGGGGTTTTTTTTTCCCAATGTTTTAAAAGCAAAGACAACCTTTGCTTTCACGCAGTCATCACTGCAGGATTTTTTTCCTGGAAATAACAGACAGTTTTCCACTTTGAACCCCCAAACCAACTTGTCCGTGCTCTCTGCCACCAATCGTACCTGAGATGAAGGTGACACATATTACACTGGGGTTTGCGGTGGGTGCGTTTCATGCTGAGATTTACCAGCATTAAAAAAAACTTCTCCTCTTTGGACCAGGGCCTCTGCACCCTCCGTGGCTGCTGCTGGAGCCCCCAGAGTGACACCAGCGTGCCGTGGTGCTTCTTCTCAGCAAACCATGGGTACAGAGTGGAGGGAGGGCTGCGAGCAACCGCAGAGGGTAAGTTGGCACCAAAGGTCCCAGGATTAGGTGTGGTCAGGTTTTCATTTGAGCAAAACTTATTTGATTTTGTTTAACCTTTCTTAATTTTTATTTTTATTTTACTTTTTTATTTACTTAATTTCACTTTAATTTAAAATTTTAGTTTTAATTTTTTCATTAATTTAATTTTTCTTTGAATTTTGTTAATTTCCACTTCAGAATTTCACTTCCTTTTTACTTTTTCCTCTTCCCTTTCACCCTCCCTCTGCCCCCAGGTTTTCAAGCTACGCTGACTCGCCTCTCCTCGCCCTCACTCTTCGGGAACGACATCAACACTGTCCTTCTCACGGCCCAGCACCAGACCCCAAATCGCTTTCGGTTCAAGGTGAGGCTTTTTTTTTTCCCTCCTTATTTCTGGCCTGGCTGCTGCATGATGTAAAAAATTCCCAGAGGTCAAGCAACGATGGGGAGTGAAGAGCCTGAGTGGCTTTGCAGTGTCTTGACCAGTAAACCGTGTCTTGTTTACTGGTGTAGGCCACTTCTTGGCATGACGCTGTTTTGCCACGGGGTGGTTTGGGGTCTTTTGTTACCCACCAAGCTACAGTTGCGTGTTGTGTTGGAAAGTGTTAAAGTTAGGCATTAATTTCTAAATTACTTGTTTTGACAGATCACTGATCCTACAACGCAAAGGTTTGAGGTCCCACATGAACACGTAAGATCTTTCAGTGGTCAGGCAGCTTCCAATCTGAAGTACAAAGTTAACGTCCAGGAAAATCCTTTTGGCATCCAGGTGACCAGAACAAGCAGCGGGAAAGTTTTGTGAGTAAATGTTGGGCTTTTTATCCATAAAAGCATCATAGAATGTGTCGGGTTGGAAGGGACCTTCAGAGCCCACCCTGCAGTGAGCAGGGGCATCTTCACTAGAGCAGGGCGCTCAGAGCCCCATTCAGCCTGACCTTGGATGTTTCCAGGGATGGGGCCTCCACCACCTCTCCAGGTACCCTGGGCCAGTGTCCCACCACCCTCAGAGTGAAGAACTTTTTCCTAATACCCAACCTAAATCTGCCCTTTTCTAGTTTAAACCATCACCCCTCTCCAAAGCCTGATTTTTCCATTAATGAGCCAGCGAAAGGTGGGGTGGGTGCTCAGGGCTGGTTAAGTTGGCATGTGGAAGAGTAGAGTAGTTTGAGTGGGCTGTTTGGATCAGCGCTCTGGAAGATTCCTTAAGTTTTCCTTAGGTTTTCATCCACTTTGGGGAAAAAAACCCAGGTTGTGTCTTTTGTTTTTAAAGAAAGCGGCTTATTAAAAACTCCCAGTGTCTTCACTGCGGTATCCAACATGACTGGTTTGGGCCAAGCGATGGGATTGCCGTGATGAAATCGGTAGTGAGGGTTTTTGGAGGGGGGGGTGTTTAGCAATACTAGTGGACCAAATCCTTCAGAATAAAAACTCCTCATGCAGCACTTCATCGTTCCACCAGGTTTGATACCACTATTGGCCCACTGGTCTACGCCAACCAGTTCTTGCAGC
Source organism: Laterallus jamaicensis coturniculus (assembly GCA_022605575.1). Classification (NCBI taxonomy): domain Eukaryota; kingdom Metazoa; phylum Chordata; class Aves; order Gruiformes; family Rallidae; genus Laterallus; species Laterallus jamaicensis. The sequence goes on from JAKCOX010000443.1 coordinate 15,720, forward strand.
TCTCCATCAAGCTCCCTAGCAGCAACATCTACGGGGTAGGCGAGCACGTGCACAAACAATACAAGCATGACGTCAACTGGAAAACCTGGCCCATGTTCAGCAGGGACGTGGCTCCTTCTGGAGTAAGCACTTATTTTATTACATTTCCCTTATTTCCAGGTAAATTCTGGAACCCTGTCATAGTCGGCATGTTAATGACCTCCAATTAAGTTTGGCTTTTTCCTTCAAGGCCTACCAAGCATTGGTAACACGTGAGGTGCCACTGAATAAAATTCCTGTTGGAATAAATTTTCCTAAATTATTTGGTTGGGTTCTGCTGCAGGTCGGCGGCTGAACACAAATATCTGTCGGGCTTCATTATTTTTGCTGTTTTCTTCAGCATTTTTCCCAGGTTTTTTGCACTGCTGCCTCCATCGCTTGCTAGATGCCTTCTTCCTGTTGTTTAACGTCATGGGTGGTGTATTTTGGGATACTGCAGGGTGTGTGGAGTTACTCTTTATGTCTTAATCAGCATTTCTGTTTTCCTTTCAGAACATGGATAACTTATACGGTGTTCAGACTTTCTTCTTGTGTTTGGAAGACAACACTGGGGCCTCACTGGGTGTTTTCTTGATGAACAGCAATGCCATGGGTAAGGATGTGAAGGGATTCAACAAGGTCCAGTGCTGGATCCTGGACTTTGGTCATGATGACCCCCCAGCAGCGCTACAGGCTTGAGGCAGAGCGGCTGGAGAGCTGCTTGGGGGAGAAGGACCTGGGGGTGTTGGTGTTTGAGGGACACGGTCTAGAGGTGGCCTAGGGTTAGGCTGTGGTTGGACTTGAAGGTCTCTTCGAACCCAAGTGATTCTGTGGCTGTTTAAAAAACAAACAAAAGAGCTAAAGATATTCTGCCTGCGTCGCGAGCTCCAATCGTGGATTTGGGTTTCCTGTGATAGTTTTGTTTGATATTGTCTCCTAAACAACTTTGAATTCTCGGTTATTTGATGCTTAGGTAGTGTTCACATTGATTTTGCACCTTTTTTGTTTCACTCGCAGAGGTCTCCCTGCAGCCAGCACCAGCTGTCACCTACAGAACAATTGGTGGAATTCTGGATTTTTACGTCTTCTTGGGAGACACCCCTGAGCAGGTGGTGCAGGAGTACGTGAAGGTACGTTGGCGAACCTCAACCCAAAGGTGGTAGATCCTCCACTCTTGGAGACACTCAAAAGCTTCGCGGAGGACAGACCTGCTTTGACCAAGGGTGATCTTTGAGTAGATGATCTCCAACCACCATTGCTTTGAGGCTTACCTCAAAAAATTGTGGATCAAACATTGGGTTTAAGTTTTCTATTTCCGTATCTCCTTGTTATTTTATTAATCCCAAATTAGAACTTGAGGTTTGCCTCTAACCTGTGATGGTGGTATGAAAGCTGGTTTTTATGGCAGCAGAGTATCTATACATCTACAGATCTACTGAAGTATCTATGGCAACGAACTCCCATATTGTTTTGGGCCAGAAAAATCCCATTCCTTTTTTCCTTCCCATCTCCCCCCCCCCCCCCTTTTTTTCCCATTGTTTCCCTCATTTTCCCTTTTTTCTCTCTCCCCACCTTGTCTTTGGGTTTAATCTCCAGTTCATAGGGCTGCCGGCGTTGCCTTCCTATTGGACTCTGGGATTTCACCTCAGCCGCTACGATTATGGGTCTCTTGATGAGGTGAAGGCTGTTGTGGACAGAAACAGGGCAATTGGACTCCCTTACGTGAGTAAAAATGTGGTTTTTTGGTTTCTTTCCCCCCTTCATAGAAGGGCATGGGTTGGAAGGGACCCCAAGGATCATAGAACTCCAACCACTCTTTTCATCTTGGCCACTGGCATTTGCTGCCTTGTTTTCTAAATCAGATGCTGGATGATTTTTGGGTGCCGTTCTCTCCCTCTTTTGGTGGGAGCGATGTTTCAGTTCAAACTTTCCAGCCCAATATATTTATTTCCCCATAAGACATGTTTCTCTGGCCTCATCTGGGAACCAACGAGGTCAAATCCGGTATGTGAGTTCCCTTGACACTCTGAGAAGCCCTGGAAAATTAAAAATTTAATTGAACCAGAAGCTCTTTCTTTTTCCTTCCCCAATTTTAACGATGGATATCAGGTTAAAAAAAAGGCTTCAGGTGCCCACACCCAGCTGAGGCCGCATCTCAGCAGCAGCTTTTCTGGGAGTTTTTAAAATTCAAACGCAGTGTGCTGAGAAGATGCAGCGCGGCATCGTGCCCAACGTAACGTTCCCTTCCAGGATGTTCAGTACACTGATATCGACTACATGGAAGCCAGGAAAGATTTTACGTATGACAAGGTGAAGTTCAAAGACCTCCCCAGTTTCCAAGCTTACATGCATCAATCCGGGCAGAAATACATTCTCATCTTGGTAAGCATTTGGCTATTTATTTTGCCATCTTAAAGAGTGTCGTTATCAGCATGTACATTCTATATGTAATTAATACCTGTGTCCTCACACAAGACGTTGTTCTGTGTGCCTGCTGGGCCCTGCATAATAATTGCAGGGAAGCAATGATGGGTGGAGAGAAGAATTACATATAAAAAATGTTCCTTGTTATCTACGCGTCGCCTGTCTTTCCCCGTGGTTGCTGGGGTTCTGTGTAGCTGTTGAGAACCAGTAACTGGTGGAGACAACTAGGTTTTGTGGGTTTTTTTCCTCCCCTTTTTTTAGGATCCTGCGATCAGCACAGAGCCTCTGGTTGATGGTTCTCCCTATGGAGCCTATGAGAGGGGACAGAGCAAGAAAGTTTGGGTCAATGAGTCGGACGGAATAACGCCGTTAGTCGGAGAGGTAAAAGTTACATGAAGTCAGAGCCCAAATCGTGGTTAGTTTGCTCCAGGGCGAGCTCCCGTTTTTCTGCTGTTCTCTCTCATAATATTTCCTGGGGGTTTATAGTATTTATTTATTTATTATTTCCGCTTTTTCAGAAGGGAAAGCGAGCAAGTTTTGGAGGTTGGGGAAACACAGGCAATTTATTTTCAGCAGTTATCAGTGAGCAATTCCTGCTTTGCTGCTTTGAATATTTGTTTATCATTTGTTTATAATTTGTTTATCATTTGGTTAAAGTTTGCATGACTTCCAAGTAATTTTGACCTTAAAAAAATGACTGGAGTTTAGAGGCCCAAAAAAAAAGGCGCAACTTTCTGTTTTATCTCTGTCAGTGAACGTAAGAATATTAATTCATATTAATTGAAATGGACATATACCGGTTAATAATGATAATTGCATTAATAATTCTACTTGATATTAATGAAGAACAATAATGCACTCTTGTGGTTTACAGCTCAAACCATTCTCCTGTCCTGCAAAACTACTAATCCTGAGGTTTTTTTGACTCAAATGCTTCTCCGAGAGCGCAGCTCACGTGAATCTGAAGGCAGTAGGAGGATTTTAATCTTTCTGCAAGGTCAGCAAGAGTTTAATTAAATTGTTTTGCTTTCCTTTAATCGCAGGTGTGGCCGGGAAGAACGGTCTTCCCAGACTTCACCAACCCCGACTGCACCAGCTGGTGGGTGGAAGAATGCAAGATGTTTTATGAGCAGGTGCCCTACGATGGGATCTGGATTGTGAGTAACTCCTCCAATTATCGCGTTTTGCAAAAAAAAAAAAAAGGCTTATGGGCGAGTCAGGTTTTATCCTGCATTGGTTTGAAGGAAGATTTACCGTGAGCAACTCGAAATCCTTGTGGGATCTTTATTTTTAATAAATGCTGCCTCGTGGGAGAGATCACTTCCCCTCCCCCCTCAGAGAAATGATTTTCCCTTTAAAGATGAACACCCTTTGTTAGGATTTTGATTTTTTAGGTTGGTAAAGTGACTTTTCTCAGACCAGAACAAATAGATTGTGTTTATAATGCAGGATTTTGGAAGAATTATCGTACTTAATTTCTCCAGTTTGGGTGGAGTACCGCCACTTGACATAATAATGTTGGAACTCACAGATTTAATTTATTCTTTGATTATTTTATAAATCGATGTCCTGGTTTCTGGAGGAGGAGTTCAGCAGCTTCCGAACACTATTCCTTATACATTTCTTGTACCCTCAAGTCATCGTTGCTGCAGATCTATTTGCAATATTCTATTTAGCCTGAAAGCCTGAGAATTAGTGGTCGGAATCACCTTTATAGGCACCATTTGAAATGTGAATTTGCCTTTTTTTCAGGATATGAATGAAGTAGCCAGCTTTGTTCCAGGCTCAATTAATGGCTGTGAGCAGAATGACTTGAACTACCCTCCTTTCACGCCCCGTAAGTCTGCTGTCTTTAGTCGTGGAGCAAGAATTAATTGTCCCATCAGCTAAAAGAAAGCGAGGAAACTTATTTACTGTGAATTTATGGAGAGGTTTTCAAGCGTTACCAGTGTCTGAAAGCAAAAGAATGCCTACAGCCAGGTCAAGGATGAGGCTTGTTTGGTACCCCAGAAAAAACCCTCTCCAAATAACATGACCTTAATTGGATATAATAGTAGCATTAACTTTCTTGTAACGCTGACGATTTTGGAAGCGTGGGCTGGGCTGAAGTGGAATTTAAACTCTTTATCAAGTCAAATTCTTGATCGTGGCTGGTACCAAGGCCAGATCAAATAATTCAAACATAATGAAGGGAAAGCACAGAAATATTTCTTTTTTTTTCTTTTTTTCTCCTCCATTGGATTGATTTAACTTATTTTTCTGGAACATAATATATTTTACATTTTCCCTCCAGATATTCTTGATAGAGTCTTGTATTCCAAGACGCTCTGTATGGATGCGGTGCAGAAGTGGGGGAAGCAGTACGATGTTCATAACCTCTATGGATACTCCATGACCCTCTCAACCCAACGGTGAGGAACCCATCTTCATCTTTAGCTTATTTATCGTTGTGAACGAACAAATGAAAAGGAACGGAAACTTTCCCTACTAACAGATGTACTCATCTCCCCAACTTTAAAAAAACCCCAAGTATTTTTTTTGCCTAATTCAAAGATTTTTGTACTTTCAGGGTGATTGAAGCTTTGTTTCCTGGCAAACGAAGCTTCCTTCTTTCGAGGTCAACTTTTGCGGGATCGGGAAAATACACCGGACACTGGCTGGGAGATAACGCTGCAACGTGGGACCACATAAAATGGGCGATACCTGGAATGCTGGAATTTGGCCTCTTTGGAATTCCTTACGTATGAAAACAGTCGTTTATGGTACCTTTTCCTAACAAACGTGTCGCTGCAGTGGCAGATCAAGACTGATCTGTCAGGTAGAAGTCCACCTGAATGGAACCTTCCCCCCCCCCCCAAACAACAACAAAAAAGCATGTATATAGAAATAATTGTATGTAAAAGTATTTAAAATAAATATAGGAATCAGTTCTTTAATATAAATTAAAAAATAAGTTATTAGGTGTAGGATAAATTGATCCCTTGAAAGCAATTTTAATCCCCCTCTAAATTCCTTTAGTAATGTTGCGAAAAACTGCACTGATGCCTGGTGCAAAAGACATCTGAGGGACTTCAGAAGTTCTGCTGCTCAGTCGGAGGAAAATCCAATGAGAAAACTTAGGTTGGGATGAGATGTTTGGGCAAATCTGTGTAGAAATACACTGAATGACTCTGCTCTGTTCTTACTTTAAGATTGGAGCAGACATTTGTGGCTTCTTTGAAGATGTCACAGAAGAACTTTGCAGGCGCTGGATGCAAGTTGGAGCATTTTACCCGTTTTCCAGGAATCACAACACTGAAAAATGCATAGTGAGTCCCATATCCTGCTACAGCAACTTGTGCCGTGGTGCACCACTGCCTTTCTATTCTGATCACTAAACTCAGCACTGATAATTACTCCTCGTTAAAGAGTTGGCTGGGTTGAAGCTGGCGTAACCTTACGCTTTGGGGAATCCTTGCTTTGTGTGGGGGTTAATTGTGGCCGCCGGTGAATGCGATGCATTTGGCAGTAATTTTGTTTCCCAAAATCATTATCTGACGTCAAATTTGGTCCCTATTGATGGTGCCTACAGTGAGTATCCAACCCTCGCTGCCACCTGACCTGCCTTCCTGCTGCCCCAGTCGTACCCTGGATGCTCTCTGCAACAGCACTAATAGTGATGCAAATAAAGATGATAATGGTGATGATGACGATTATTATTATCTCAGCCCCAGGATCCTGCCTACTTTGGAGCGAATTCAGTGTTGGTGAATTCTTCAAAGCACTATTTGAACATACGCTACACACTGCTGCCCTACCTGTACACGCTCTTCTACAAAGCCCATACCCAAGGAGCCACGGTGGTGCGGCCGGTTCTCCACGAGTAAGTTGAGCTACGCTACGGTGGGACAAAATTATTTCAGACAAAATAATCCCCACGCCTGTCGTGGGGGGGTTGATAAACCCACACGTAGTTTGTGAAGGGTCCCGATGTCTACGTTCTTGAGGCACCATTTTGGAGATTGGGGGGAGTCTCTGGAACCCACCTGTGGTTTCTGCGCACACGCCAGTGTCGCTGTCGGCTGTGAAGAGCCTTTGGCAGCCAATGAAATTATTCTCCTTCAGGATAGGTATTTTAGATTTTTTCTTTAATTTCTCACCTTTATTTTCTTGAGAACACAACAATATTGAGAGCAGATGCTGCCAGACACGCGTACATAATTAACACACATGAAATTAACCATCCGCGAGTCCACTTAACCTCAGATTGCCTCCACCAAAAAAATCACCTTGAGGCATCATCACGCAACGCTTTTAGGTAGCGATTCTAGGCAACTGAGGCTGGGAAACATTAAGAATGCTCATGATAATATTAATTAGTATGTTGTTAATTAGTAAGCACAATTAATGTCGTGGCTTTCCCTACTTGTTTAGGTTTTATTCTGATGAAGCAACGTGGAGTGTGGATAAGCAGTTCTTGTGGGGTCCTGGGCTCCTCATTACCCCTGTGCTTGATCCAGTAGGTCTCACTTTCTTGATGCCTTATAATCAATTCATGGGGGCACCTCAAGTCACCAGTGACGCCTTTTCTACAGGAAAATTGCAGTAAAACCTCCAATACGTTATATTTCTTGACTCTCCATTCCCCTCTTCTATTCCTTTTGATTTAAAATTATTTTTGAATTTTCTCTCTTAATCAGTCTTGGGATGCTACCATATACCTTAGCAGTTGTAGGTCCCTCTATTTATATTTATTTCTCCTGAAATCGTGCTCCTTCTCCATTTTTAGACTGGGGAAACAACAAGAAAAAGAGAAAGTCTTTCTTTTTCCTGATAAATGTAGTAAATTTGGTCCTGTTTTAGCCTAGATTGTCTTGGTGAGAATGGGAAGGGATATCCCTCGAGAGGTTCATTCCATTTAATATACCTCCAGTGGAAACTCGTATCTTGATATAAACTCTGATTATATCCTTCTTTCAAGCCCATTAAATATCCTTCTTTATAACAGTATTTTCTTCTTATGTTCAATTAAAAAAAAAATTAAATTTTCTGCCTAAACTTACATTTCTCTTTAAATTTACATTTTGGCATCCTAATTACATGCTTATCTTTGGACTCCTCGTAAACATAGTTGGCTTTGTGGGTGATTTTTCTTTCTTCATTTGTTGCGCCCAGTGAAAGCGCCCGCGAACATCCTTTCACGGCTAAGTAGAAAACCTTGCCTTCTTGTGCCACTGTATTTATATCTCTTTATTACTTGTGATTTCCCATCCTTCGGGAATCTGACTCTTCACTTGAGAGGTTCTGCTTTGTCACCTCCTCTCCGTTTCATCCGGCATCAGCTGCTTATTTCTCACTCGATTACGCTTCCTCTTGTGATTCAGCAAGACAAAAATAGTACGGATCATTGGCTTTGCCTGTTCCTAAAATCTTGGACTCGGTGCTCCCCAGTTCTGGTGCTGCATACGCCATTTAGAAGAACAAAGGGTTTCTTACACCTAGCAAATATTTGAAAGAAGCTGATGTGGCAAACCCAAAGATTTAGGGATGATGGTGAATACTCCCTGAAATGGTGTGTTTACGGTGTTGGGTTACAGCTCTGGTGAAATTACACCTGGGTCGCTATCTTCCTTTCTTGGCATTGATGTAGAAAAAAACAAGGAAGAAAATCCAGGGCTGAGAGGAAATAACCTATCTTTTTCTTGAAATCATTGTGAATTTTTAAACTTTTCACTTATTTTTCTTGCATTCTTTCCCCCCCACCCTGTCCAATTGAGAAGGGGCAGCGATGGGGCCCAGGATGGGCACCTGGCTACCACCTAAGGTCAACCCACCACACTGGATTAACGTGGGTGGGTTCAAATGTGTTGATAATTTCCTTGTTCCCCTTCCAGGGAGTGGACATCGTCCAAGCGTACTTCCCTGATGCGGTCTGGTACGAGTACGATTCAGTAAGTCAATCAGATAATTGGGTTGGGGGGATTTCTAGATGTCCAAGGGAGGAGGTTGCACACTGTGTGTTGAGTTCAGGGTTTAGAAAGACAAGACAAAGGGGTGTGTTTGTGTGTAGCATTACTAATAACGCATGATGAGGTTTGCCATTAACTCTTGCTAATCTCATTTCTGGAAGTTTCCACTGGAAAGTTTCCTGTCTGAAGAGACGTGGTTCTTGCAGACACCCCATCGGGACTCGCTCTCACTGGGCTGATTATAAAATAAGCAATCTGATATTGTAAGTTGAAATAATAAGCTGAAATTAAACGATGAGAGCTATGGATTTGTGTGCAGTGTTGGAACAGCGTTCCAGTCTATGGTGGCTTGACTTTTGGGACTGCTGGCAGCACCACGGACCTTCACAGAGCTGCAACCTCTGCATTAAGAAAGAATTAACAAGCATTAAGGTGAAACTCAGGATTTAAGGCAGCGGTAAGTAATGCAACCCACTCCTCCTTTCCCATTCCTGTTAACCAGGGCGCGAAAACGGGGATGAGAAAAACATGGGCCTCTCTGTACCTTCCGGAGGACAAAATGGGGCTTCACTTGAGAGGGGGCTACATCTTCCCGTTCCAAAAGCCGTCCACCACAACCGTGGCAAGGTAAATCTCCAGACCCAACGTTAATTGATATGACATGTGATTAATGTAATTTCAAGAAGAGATTCAAGACCATGTGGGTTGCAGGAAAAAAGGTAACGCTGTTGTTGTTGATTGCAATATCACATCGATAGTAGTGTTTGCAGTAGTAATTTTAATGGTATTATTGTCAAGTAATATTTTTCATTAGCACTTTGAATTTCAGGAATAACTCTCGCGTAACTGCCACAACCGGTGACAAAATGTGCTTAAGAATTAACCAGAGGGCTTTTTTTCACCTGCATAGCCCTTTAATCTCACTGTGGATTTTATTCTGGTTCATGAAGATCATTCAGCATGAAAACCTTGGGCATCCTGGGTCCAATGCAAGACAACCCTAAAAGTTCTGAAACCCCATTAGTCTTGTGCCCTTAACACGGGCATTAAAGGCTCCGTAGATATTTATTATTTATTATTGTTAATTGTGTTATTAATTGTATTTATTATGCAATTGAAACAGTTTTGGGTTTGAGTTTGGTGGGGTTTTTTTTGCACAGCCGTAAGAATCCGATGGGATTGATCATTGCACTGGATGACAGTAACGAAGCTGCTGGGGAGTTATTCTGGGATGACGGAGAATCAACAGGTGAGTCTTTGTTGTCCTAGCGACGCAACGATGGCAACCTAAACATTAATGCTCACAGATCTGGGTCGCTGAACAGATTTCGTGGAAGGAAGAAAAAAAAATCAGGGTTTAGGGAAACGCAGAAAATAATTCCATGGGCTGTTGCAGTTCTCTTCCGCAGCTGCTCAATGGGATAGCTTCCGATGGTATCGATGATGATGGGTTTTTTTTGGTCTCCTAGCTTTGCTGTTTTAATGCCATCTCATTCTGTACCGCAACTGTAATGTCTTTCTCTACATTTTAGGCACCGTTAGCAGCAAAACCTACATTTCCTATGTCTTTAAAGTTTCCAATGTAAGTATATATATTTTTTTAAAGCATCAAATTTGCGTTTCTATGGATGTTATTTTTCTCTATTTTACTAAAGTATTTACTAATATAGGAATTAGTTGACAAAGGATTGCCACCTGACTGAGATGGAAATCTGACATTTCTCTTTTCTTCCCCTAATTGTTTTTAATCTGATGATCCCAATTTCCTACTGCTTTATAGACCAACAACAAAATAAGGTTTAGAGAGTTTATAACAATTTATGGAGCAGAAAAACTGTAAGGCATCCGTGGCGGTTGGGATAAGAGAGGAGATCAACGGGTTGTTAGAAAAATTGACAGAAATCCTCGTCTTTTGGAAACAAATGTAGCTGAATGTCTACGATGAGTGAGATGAAGAGGGAGGCCGGAAAGTGTCAGAATCCAGAGCGTCCTCATCATACATTTTTTGGGTAGTAAGGAAGTTTTATAGTGATGTGGCAGCCATGACGCGTGTATGTATAATAAATCAAAGCGTAATATAAATAACCATTATATACAACACGCAATAGCGTTGTTTATTTTCATTTTAAATGAGAACTTTTGGCAATTCACTGTGATTTTATTTCACTAATCCTCAGAACGTTCTACACATGAATGTCACCAACAACAACTACGTCGATCTAAACAACCTGGTGTTTGACGAAATCAGAATACTGGGGTTACCTCAGGAACCCGTGGCAGTTGCTGTGGTGCAGAGTAATGACCTACTGTTGTCTAATCTTAACATCACCTATGATCCTGTAAATAAGGTAATTAATAGGAAAACAGGAACCAAAAATCTTTGGAGTCGTGTTTTATACGTTGGCAAGGACAGCGCTCGGTCCCTGGTAAACACAACAGTATGTGTGGTGTATTTCACTATGAATATATTCATATAATAATAATAATTTATTTGCCCTCGGATGTTGTACGTGGCACAAAGTTTATCTTTGGGTTTATTTATGCAAGCCTATTTGAACAGATTTAGGATTTTAGTTGATATCGCAGGAGGGCAAATAATATTTACAAATTATAATATATTTAAGCTATATAATCACTCACTTTTTAATTTTAAAAGGCTGAATTAGCCACAAGCTTCCCTTCCCCTGTGCCCCCTGCTTCCATGGGACTTGTGGGATCAGATCTCTTTCAGATCTTCCGCGTAGGAATTTCAGATTGTAAAAATAAGGGGATTTTATTTGTAAAATAGAATGTAATAATTTTTTGCTTTATGATTTAACATTTTATGATTTAATGTTCATAGGTTGCTCTCATACAAGGACTCGGTCTGGAACTTGGGAAAACTCACTTGATAAGATGGACACTGGGGACCAGCGTCACTGAAAAATTTGATTGTCACCCCGGTCCGAGCGCATCCAAGGAAAGTTGTGAGCAGCTGGGCTGCGTCTGGACGGTAAGAAAAAAGTTAGGAAAACCAAATCTGGAAGAAGCAAGTTAAGAAAGCCGCTGTTCTTCAAGGAGGTTGACTCCCCTACCTCTCCAAAGACTTTAGACCCACCCATTGTTCAAGGATCCCAACGGGTTTCTCAAATCATAGTTTTCCATCTGGGTGGCAGTTACCAGCTCCTCCTCTTTGCTTCCCACCCTACATGCGTTGGTACAGAGACCCTTCAAGTCGGGCTCTTGGCCGCATCCCTTTGTAGAGGAGCTAGTCCTCGTTCCCTTGAGGCATCTCATAGGGGTTTCCCTGCTGCTTCCCAATGCCTCTGCAGCCCCTGGCTCCTCTTGAGCTGCTTAAAGCACCACCTTCTTTCCCCACTAAATCTGGTTTAAAGCTCCATTTATTAGCTTTGCCGTTGCTATTAAGTTTTGGGCACGTCCTCTTGAAGGTGTCCAAAATAGCCAGAGAGCAGAGAGACTTTAAGGGACTTTTTTGGGGTTTTTTGGTGGGTTTTTTTTTTTTTTGTGGGAGTGAGGTGAAGATCGCGGAAGGGATATTACATCATTTGGAATGATGCAGGACTGAACAGCCCTTAACTAATTAATTAAACCTAAACCGGTACAGATTGCTGGGTTCAGGCCTGCTTCTTTGCTGTTTAACAGCAGCACGAAGGTTTGAGCGAATTCCTACGTTTTCTGGTTATCTGGTAAAACTGAGAGTTGTGGAATTCTTGCTGCTAAATGGAAGAAAAGTCACCGATCAAGTGACTCCCTTAACACGTTCCCCTTCGCAGGAAGATACCGCCAATGCCGGTGTCCCGTACTGCCATTACAACGGCTTTGACAACGGTTATTCCGCCGATGACGTGACGTACACTGCATCTGGTGTGATGGCCAATCTTACCTTCAGCAAGAACACCCTCAGAGCCTACGAGAAATCAATGTCACCCATTGGTACCCTTCGCCTGGAGGTGAAATATCACAGCAACCATATGCTGCAGTTTAAGGTGACGCAGAACTTCTCCGAGTTCAATAGATATTATATTTTTTATATTGTTATTTAAGTATAAGTAGTAATATAATACACTTAAATATATTTTAATACTATAAATGATCAAACGAATGAAATAAAGAAAAAATGTGTAATTCCTGCTGCAAAAAACCCCCCTTAAGGTTCTCTGCTTCCTAACCCAAATATTTTGAAGGAATTTGAGGAGGAATACATATTGAAAGCAGACGTTTGCCTCGGCAAATATACTAAATAATTTTTAGTAATTCAGATTTCTGCTTGGTGTGGCGGGGGCGAGAAACGATTGGACCGTGCTCTGTGTCCGACTCGGGTTGTCGACTGTAGATTTGCTTCCATCGGTGAACAGGAGCACAGGAAAGGGCTTCTGTTTATTTTTGGGGGTTTTATCTTGAATTCTTGAAAGTGTCACTCGCTGACGTATGCCGACACGCGTTAATCTCCACACACAGATTTATGATTATGCAAATAAACGATACGAGGTGCCGGTGCCGCTGAATCTCCCCACGTCTCCAGAGAGCACAGTGGAGAGTAGACTTTATGACGTGACGGTTCAGGACAAACCGTTTGGCATCCAGGTTCGACGCAGAAGCACGGGAACAGTGATGTAAGCTATGCTCGTTTTGTTTACCTAATTTGCCTTTTGGTGTCATTTAACTTCGCTTCTCAAACTTGCCTTTAGATTTCATTTAGCTGACTTGTTTTGTATTTTTCCAACTCAATTTAATTATTTTTCCTTTTCATTACTTCTTCCCCTTTTCGTTCTTCTCTTTTCTCCTTTTCCTTTTTGTTTTTTTTTATCGTCATAGTGCAGCTCCCAATTATCTGGGAGACACGACAACTTTCTGCACTTCCTAACATTTCCCTTAGGTGGCCACAGTGTTATTTAAGAAACGGCTTTGCATATCTTCTTGTTTTTTAGATATAAAGTATTTTTTGCCATTCTTTTAATCGAAATTTAATTGTAAGTAAGCCTTAATTGTAAATTCCTTTTTTTTTGCCAACCAAATTATTCCTTCAACAATTCAACCTCCCATGTCGAGGGCAGTCGTTGGATGAACGCTATTAGATCGTGACTCGGTTTCTAACAGAGAAAAGCGATTTACACCTCTGCTGTTTTAACATAGTCTGCACACAAAAAAATGCATTAAACTCGAAAAGCCAGGTTTTCTTGATAACTGCAATGGGATTATTCCAATTTTTGTGTGTAATGAGATACTTCAGGAAAAAGCTGGCTGCCATGACTACCAGCTATGCCCCATGTGCTGTAATTTTTGTTTTATTTCCCTCTTTCAGCTGGGATTCTCAGCTACCGACTTTCACCTTCAGCGATATGTTCATCCAAATTTCCACCCGTTTAGCATCCCAGTATTTGTACGGGTTTGGTGAGGCCGAGCACACAATGTACCGACGGGACATGAACTGGCACACTTGGGGAATGTTCACCAGGGACCAGCCTCCTGGAGTAAGTGTGTGTGGGGAGAGGGAAACCCCAAACCCCGATCCGTATTTTGCTTTCTCTTCTGGAATTTCTGATTTTTACGTTGTGTCAGGCTTTTTAGCGGGGCCTGTTGCAACAGGACATGGTCAATGGCTTTAAAATTCAAAGAGGGTTGATTTACACCAGGTAGAAGGTAGAACTTTATGATGAGGGTGGTGAAATGTTGGCACAGGCTTCTCAAAGAGGTGGTGAGTGCACCATCCCTGGAAATATTCCAGGTGAGTCTGGACAGGGCTCTGGGCGACCCGACCTAATTGAGGATGTCCCTGCTTATGGCAGGGGGTGGGGTGGACTGGAAAATTGGAAGCTGAAAAGGAATTTCTCCTGGTCACCATTTCCTGTTGGGTGTCCCACACGCAACGTCCTTTGTTGCACGCTTGACAGTTGTGTGTCTGATCCTTTATTAAACTCCTTATTTATGCAGATGCCAATACCTGAATGCGTAGGATGCCTTTCTGATAGAAAATACTCTATTTCTTTTGCAGTACAAGATGAATTCGTATGGTTTCCAGCCATTCTACATGAGTCTTGAGGAAGACGGCAACGCTCATGGAGTCCTCTTGCTTAACAGCAACGCAATGGGTAAAAAAATATGATAAAACTTGCTTTATTTTCTCAGCGTGTTTTACTTCAGGGTTCAGTTTTTGCCTTACCCAGGCATCTGTTGCCTTCTTGGGCTGTCTCTCTCTTTCTCAGACGTGACCTTTCAGCCCACACCTGCCCTGACGTATCGCACGACTGGGGGAATTCTGGACTTTTACATGGTTTTGGGCCCAACGCCGGAGCTCGTTGTGCAAGAATACACTGCGGTACGATCCTCTTATTGCAAATGCAGAGTGGTTTGGGTTGGTTGGTTTGCTTTGCTTTTTAATTCCCTTTGCTGTTCTGGTGGGGGGGAATTTTTTTTGTCTTTTTTTTTCTGCTTTCACCTCGTTTGCAGTAAGTATTCTTTTCTTTTTCAATTCTAGCTGGTTGGGAGACCAGTTATGCCACCCTACTGGGCCCTGGGATTCCAGTTATGCCGCTACGGGTATGAAAATGACACAGAAATTGCCACGCTGGTAGAAGACATGAAAAAAGCCAATATACCCTACGTACGTTGAGAGACATTAATGCAATCTGACTTGGGTAACCTGCGCTTGAAGCTACAGCAGATTCCAATTCTATATTAAAAAGCCTCAACCCTCCAGCTTGCCCAACTTTGCAGATGGGTGACTAACTTGCCCACGGATGATGTAATACGGGAAATGGCCAAGAAATCTCACTTATTTAGGGTTTTCTTGGTTTTCTTTTTGGGTGAACTGCAGGATATCCAATATGCTGATATTGATTACATGGTACGGCAACTGGACTTCACCCTTAACCCACGCTTCGCTGGGTTACCGGCTCTAATTCAGAAAATACAGCAGGAAGGAATGAGGTTCATCCTAATCCTGGTGAGTGGTGAATTCTGGTTTGAAATTGCAGTTTACAGAATGCATTGAACAGCATTTCTGCCTTTGTCTCTGAACCACAAAAGTAAAATGGCGTTACCTCTAATTTCAGGATCCAGCCATATCCGGTAATGAAACCGATTACCCCGCCTTCACAAGAGGCGTGGAGAAGGATGTCTTCATTAAATGGCCCAATACCGATGACATTATCTATGCCAAGGTGCTGCTCTTAAAAAGCTGATTATCTTACCCAAATAAGCATTGTGCCACGTCAGATGTTGGGGAGAAGACTTCTAATCTGATGTACGTTCCCCGATTTAGTCGGCGCATCGGAGTTTATAAATGTCTTTGGTGTGTCTCACCATCAGAATATGTAGCAGTGATGCTTTTTGGCTGTCGATACTGACGTTTGAAATTTTTAAAAATGAGTCGGTATTCATGTTTTATATCCATCTTAACATCTCCTTCTTCCTAATGTTTTTTCAGCTTATTATCTCCTTCTTCCTGGCAGGTCTGGCCAGATCTTCCCAACGTGGTAGTTAACGACTCGCTGGATTGGGATACCCAGGTGGAGGTAAATGCTGATATCTTTTTAGCGACCAACAGGGGGAGAGCAGAAAATTTGTTCAGGTTTATAGCAGTGAACTGGCCGATAACATTTAATCTGAGCAGCTGGATGCAGAAAGTGACCAGTTTTTCTACCAGAGCATCAAAATAAACCCTAAATAACAGCAGAGCAGTGGCCGAAACCGTCCATCCCTTCTGCCAGGAGGTCTGAAAAATGTAGCTAAACCATTCATTTATTTTAAGGACAAATTCCAGCATTTCAGTTACGGGATGCTGCCGGTTCTGTGTCTGTGCTTTATTTTTTTTTTTCTTCTACCCCTCTTTCAGCTCTACCGAGCGTATGTAGCTTTCCCAGATTTCTTCCGCGATTCCACGGTTGAATGGTGGACAAGAGAAATCACGGAAGTCTATGATAACCCCCGCAACGCATCGCAAAGCTTGAAGTTTGATGGCCTGTGGATTGTAAGTGTCAAGGATTATTCCCTATGAATTTGATGCTTTAGTCTTTGGGAATCTGCCTATGAAGGGAATTGCTCATCGGATAAATGCACCTGGTGAAGAGATGCGGTGAGCGGTCCTGAAAACCTGGATTTTCCTGTTGGTGTAATGTGCTCGGTTAGCCCGCTGGCAGAGGGAGTGAAATGTTAGGTGTGCAAACCAAAACAGCCGGAAGTAACCGATTGCATCCGGAGGAGTGTAGCCAGCAGGTCAAAGGAGGTGATCCTCCCCCTCTACTCTGCCCTGGTCAGGCCCCACCTGGAGTATTGTGTCCAGTTCTGGGCTCCTTGGTATAAAAAGGATAGGGATCTCCTGGAGAGAGTCCAAAGAAGGGCTACAAAGATGATTAGGGGCCTGGAGCATCTCCCCTATAAGGATAGGCTAAGTTGGGACTCTTCAGCCTTGAGAAGACTAAGGGGGGACCTAATTAATGTCTATAATTATCTGAAGCAGGGGATGCAGGGGGAATCGGCCAGCCCTTTTTCAGTGGTCTGTGGGGATAGGACAAGGGGCAATGGCTGTAAGTTGGAGCATAGGAAGCTCCGCACCAACACGCGGAAGAACTTCTTCACAGTGAAGGTGACAGAGCACTGGAATAGGCTGCCCAGGGAGGTGGTGGAGTCTCCTTCTCTGGAGATATCCAAGACCCATCTGGACGCCTATCTGAGCGATTTGTCCTAGGGAGCCTGCTTTGGCAGGGGGGTTGGAGCCGATGATCTCTCGAGGTCCCTTCCAACCCCTACAATTCTATGATTCTATGACTGCCCAAATTTAAGAGACGTCTGTTCACGTGTTATTTTGCTTTATGATTTCAGGACATGAATGAACCTGCGAGTTTCGTTCACGGGGCCGTCGGTGGCTGTAGAAACCAAGAGCTCAACTTCCCACCGTACATACCCCGTAAGTCTGGTCACTGCTGTAAGAAATGGAAATGTTTTGGGTCATTCTGGTTGGCCGAGAACCTGTTAATGCTTGAAATGGTATAAAAAAAAGGGGGGGGCAAAATAAAATTCAAGTATTTTCTCTCTCTTTTTTGTTGGTGTGTGTTTTTTTTTTTTTTTTTTGCTAGATTTTGGTATCTCTTTTCTATCTGGGGGCTTTGCTTTGGACGTGGTCAAGGATCTGGCTTTCAGGGTTTTGCATAGTTCTTCCAGATGAAAAATGCAAGGAATGACTAAATCTTTCAGAAACATCCTTGTGCCTCCTCTGACTGCTGGTTACTCGTATCTACAGCCGTGAGGCCTAATCGGAGGAGTAGTCTCGCAGTACTTGCTCGTCTTAGCAGGACTTTACTTCAGTACGGGTGTGGAGCGGTATTAAGTGTCCTTGTTCCTTTTCCCATAGAGTTAGCATACAGATCGGAAGGCCTGCTTTTCAAAACACTCTGCATGGAAGGCCAACAATATCTCCCTGACGGTTCCCCGGTGCGTCACTACGATGTCCACAACCTTTACGGATGGTCACAAACAAAACCTACCCTCGAGTAAGTTGAGTCGTCATCGTTGTTTCCAAAACATGTTGCAAATTAATATTCAGTGTCTCTATTCTCACGATGGAAAGTTTAATGAGTTTATTAACTGTTTTATTTGTATGAGGAAAGACTGAGTGACCTGGGGCTGCTCAGCCTTGAGAAAAGAAGCCTGAGAGGGGATCTGATCAATGGTTATCAATAGCTGAAGTGTGGGGCACGGGAAACGGCCAGCCTCTTTTCGATGGTCTGTGGGGACCAGACAAGGGGCAACGGCCTCAAGTTGGAGCACAGGGAGTTCCGCACCAATCTGGGGAAGAAATTCTTCTTGATGAGGGTGAGGGAGCCCTGGGACAGGCTGCCCAGGGGGTGTGGAGTCTCCTTCTGTGGAGAGATTCCAGCCCCATCCGGACACCGACCTGTGCACCTAGGGACCCTGCTTTGGCAGGGGGGTCAGACCCCGTGTTCTGTGGAGGTCATGAAGCGGAGAATATCATGGGTTCACGTTCTTAAGTCTGTTAGGAAATATTTTCTTCTATTTTAAGAAGCACCATAACGTGCTACGTTGGGTAGTATCGCGCATTGCGATACCGGAACATTAGAAGACACCGTATGTTATATATTATTTGAAAAGAGTATATGTGACTGTATCATCTATTACAATATGATATTCGTCAGTTGCAGGGCTTTAATTAGCATTTCAGTTCGGTTTTTGTGTGCAGATCTTTACAGATCGCAGAGGAATTCTAAGGAAATGTGACGGACGATGCACACGCGGCTGTTGTGTGACATAGGTCACAACGTGTATATTGGCAAGAAGTGCTGGAATCGGTTTTACTTCTGGTGTCGTGCACGAGACCTTTTGCAATTCGACCTCTTAGTTCTCATCCTGTTGGTTTCTTCTCCTGTTTGCAATCCTAGCGCCTTGCGGAATATCACAAGGGAGCGCGGAATTGTCGTCACCCGTTCGACCTACCCCAGCAGCGGAAAATGGTCAGGACATTGGCTGGGGGACAACACTGCGGCCTGGAATCAGCTTGAGAAATCGATCATTGGTGTGTTGACACAGCTTATCGCCAATTTATTCTAGGCTTCTTCTGGTAATAATGGCATTTTTTTAAGCCAAACTGGGCTACTCGGTTGAGGAATAGGAGTTTAGGGCCAAGTTCTCGGCTGATTATGGCCTCTTTAGGAAAGACGGGCCAACAAGGAAAGGAGGTGAAGTTGCTCCACGCTGAGGGGAGGGGTGGCTGACACACTGGCAAGACTTAAACAGGCTGGAGAGTTGGGAGGGGAGAAGTTTAATGAGGTTGAACAAGAGCAAGCCGTAGGGTCTGGTGTCGGGGGAAAAGCAACCCTGGTACCAGTATAGGTTGGGGGCTGGCCTGTTGGGAGAGCAGCGTAAGTGAGAGGGACCTGGGGGACAGCAGGGTGACTGTGAGCCAGCAATGTGCCCTCATGGCCAAGAAGGCCGATGGCATCCTGGGGCGTACTGGAAGAGGGGCGGTTAGTAGGCCGAAAGAGGTCCTAGTCCTGCTCTGCTCTGCTCTGGTGAGACCACACCTGGAATGCTGGGTCCAGTTCTGGGCCCTTCAGTTCAAGAAGAACAGAGAACTCCTTGAAAGAGACCAGCGCAGGGCCACCAAGATGATTAAAGGAGTAGAACATCTTCCTTATGAGTTCAGGCTTTTTTTTTTTTCTCCTTCTTATCACCTGTTCAAAAAAAACTTCTTCGTAGTTTCTAGAAGAATTAGGTTTGATAGCGTGGGTTTGAGCACCATGTGATCCTCAAATTCATCCCCTGTGGTCCCCCCGCTGCCCAAAATCTGCTGCTTTGCTGCTTAAGAACCATTTTTCCCTGGGGAATTCTGGAAATTAATTTCTTTTCTCATTCTGAGTTCTGTGGTCTACGTGACGCTATTGATACCAAACAAAAAAACCCCAGTACTTATTATTGAATTATTTTTTTTTCTTTGTAGGTATGATGGAGTTTAGTCTCTTTGGAGTATCCTACGTAAGCTCCTGATTTATTGCCTTATATTTCAGTAATATGTAGTAACAAAAATGCCTAGTATCGCCACTGGATTTTTTTCTTTAAATTTTCAGACAGGAGCGGATATCTGCGGCTTCTTTGGAGACTCGGAGTACGAGCTCTGTGCTCGATGGATGGAGCTGGGTGCCTTTTACCCGTATTCGAGGAATCACAACGGGAAAGGATCCAAGGTGGGTGCCTTCCCACCTTATTTCCCATATTTTTTTTTCCTACTTTTTTTTTTTTTAATTGCCCATATGCCATTTTGAGGTGAACGTACCACATCGACAGGAGAAGAAAATGTTTCTTTTTCGCAACGTCCAGCTCTACTTAAACCTACCCACCTCTGCAAGACTAAAATAATTGGGTTTTATTTTCATTTTTAGAATTTTTACTTCAACATACAGCACTATCGCGAGGCTGAAATAATTACTTCTATGGTTAAAGGGGCAAAACTGACCTTAATGTTGTCATGCCTAATCATTCTTCATTTTCCGGCCGATTAGAAAAGGATGCTAAATGTGAGGGTTTTCCCCCTTCCTCCCTGACCTTCTCTTCCAAACAAAACAATCCTGTTTGGATATATGACGAGCTCTTTTCTTTCATTCAGAGACAAGATCCTGTTGCCTGGAACTCAACGTTTGAAGGGATTTCCAGGAAAGTGCTAAACATAAGATACACCCTCTTACCCTATCTCTACACGTTGATGTTTGATGCCAACGCTCACGGCGGCACCGTTGTCCGCCCTCTGCTCCACGAGTAAGTGCGGTCTCTGTTAATCCATAAATTTCTACAGAAATCCATAGAATTTCCGTAACCCTAAAAAAACCAAAAGGCTTCAAGGAAGAAACCTTCTGGGATAGGCTGACACCAGGGATTTGACCGCTGTTTGGTTACTTCACAGGTTTGTGGAAGACAAAACGACGTGGGAAATATATAAACAGTTTCTCTGGGGACCGGCATTGCTCATCAGCCCTGTCCTGGAACAGGTGAAATACCAGAAAAGTTGGAAAAATAAATTAAACATTTGAAAGCGATGAAAATATTAGAAGGGATTTGAGCTAAATTTTACCTTTTTTTTTTTTTTTTTTTTTCTTTAGTAGACTTAAATTAAAAATGTTTAATTTCCAGGGTGCTACACAAGTGAATGCTTACTTGCCGGATGCCCGCTGGTACGATTACCACACCGTAAGTGATTTTGAAAACAATATTATATCTAATTTCCTTATTAATTTTTTTTTTACTATTTCAACACAGAGTAGAGGAAGACAAAGGGTCTCAAAGTTTTTACAGTCGTGGAGCCTTGCTCCATTTATCCAGTGTGCTGTGATTGTTTTAGATAAGCAGAATTTCAGCTTTTTATCTTGAAAATACGTAGTCCTGTATTTAAAAAAAAAAAAAAGGATTTGCGCTTATCTAAGCGTTTTTAAAACTTAATTCTAAAGAAAAGCTTAAAATGAGTGATTGAACAAAGAGACTACCCTTTTGTGTTTTGTTTTTGGGTTTGTTTTTTTTTTTAAACAATAAATAGGATGAGTATATTGGTGTTGGGGGACAGTTCAGAAATTTATCAGCTCCTTTGGGACACATCAACCTCCATATCCGAGGTGGTTACATCCTCGCTCAGCAAAGCCCGGCCAATACTACGGTTTACAGGTACGATAAGAAGAACTGAACATCTGAAGCTTAATTTTATCATGAAATAGCACTTGAAAACCATAAACTGCAATGAATATTTCTCTTTCCTCAGCCGAAAAAACCCGTTGACACTAACGGTTGCTTTGAGTGACAGTCAAGTGGCAGAAGGTCAGCTCTACTGGGATGACGGAGTGCGTATCGGTACGTGTGGAGCCTCTTGTTTCTGGGATAAATTAACTAATTTGGAGTCGGTGGTGGCCAAATATTGCCTCTGGCTGGCTCAGTGTGTTGATAACGTGAGCGGTCAATTTTTATTTCGGGATTATTGCACAATTGTGTAATGTGGCACAGGAAGAACTGAGCACAACACCGGAGAGAAATTTACCGTGAAATGGTTAAACCTAATTAAATTGAAATTAGAGTAAAATGTAAGCCAATAAAACGGGATGAAGTGTGAAATGAGTAAAATAATATTTTGTAATAATATATCCCCTGAGATTATTACAAGTGAGGCACAAAGCTGGGATTTGGCCCAAGTGTTGCAGGAGCTCTCACAGTTCATAGACGTGTGTCTAGTTTATGAAGTGCAGTTTTTCTGTTTAATTAAAAAAACCCCATGTGAACAGCAAATACATGGGTTTTTTTTATTATTTCTTTTTAACAGATGCTTATGAAGATGGCGTGTATCTGCTCATGTCATTTGCTGCTAGTAAGGTATGTCATGTTAATAAGGACAACAGTATTATTTCATCAGGTGTGTATTTCTGCATAATTTTGGGAGGTAATTTGCTACCATCTATGTACATGTATGCATTTTGGCTGATCGTTATGAAAAAATGTCGGTCGAATCCTTTTCTTACGTTGCAAAATTTACATCGGGACAAATTTGTTAGATATTCAGCGATTTGCTGATATTCAGCAGAAGCAGAGAGGTCCACGGGCGATCTGTGAGAGCGGAGGAACCAGGAAAATCAAAGCCTCCAACATCTGGAAAATAAAATTAAAAAAACAATTCAAGCCAAGGGTATTATTTAAATCGAAGGAGAGTTGTAAGCTTCAAGTGGGCTGAAAGACGCGTATTGTGACGAGTAACGGCCCGAGGACGAGTCGCCGATTTCCTTTTTCCTCTGTCTTCAGGATGTTCTAGAGATAAAGGTTTTGCATGGTGGTTATGCTGATCCAAACAACTTGAAGTTTGCCGAAATTAAAATTTTGGGGGTGACATCAAGTGTTCAGGAGGTGACAGTATTGCAGAATGGGGATGCGATCCAGTCTTCCCACTCTGTGTCCTACGATCGCCTGAAACAGGTAAATCAACAGTTTGTGGAGAAATAATCATAGAATCCCTTGGGTCAGAAGAGACTTTTGAGATCAGCGAGCCCAACCACAGCTCCATCAGCCTGTCCTCAATGTCCTCCTTGTAGCGAGTGGGCCCAAAACTGGACACGGCGCTTGAGGTGTGTCCTCACCTGAGCCGAGTACAACAGAACAATCCCTTCCCTACTCCTGCTGGCCACGCTATTCCTGACACAAGCCAGGATGCCGTTGGTCTTCTCGGCTGCCTGGGCACACTGCTGGCTCTTGTCCAGCTTACTGCCTACCAACGCCCCAAGGCGGTTCTTCTCCAGGCAGCTCTCCAGCCACTCTGCCCACGTGTTGGCAATTGTACGTTCTTAAACACTTGGGCAGTCACCTCTTGGCTGCAAAATGAGTTCTAAAATACAGGTCATCACCACAGTGAAACCACTGGCTTCTATGAAGTAAGAACTCGGGGCACACTCACGAATTTAAATTTTTAATTATTTTTTTCCCTATAGGATTAATGAAGTCTTGTGGCTGTGCCATTTAGCGAGACCTCGTGAGCTTAAAATCAGTCGCTTCTTAATCTAATTTACTGCCCTTTCTACGGAACTCGGTGTTCTGTTGAGTAGCGTTTCTTTCTGCCTTTCAGTGGAAACCAGAAACTATATTGTCTAAAAGGGAAAAAAAAATCTAAAATAGAAATATTTTAGGTAAAATCTATAGTAGCAGAGCATAATGTAATATATAATATACAGTATAATAGAGAACATAAGACGGTGTAATACAATATAATGTATAATTCCATATAATGCAATACAGTATAACATAACACAACACGCTATAACACGACCAAAAAAAGTGATTTAAGAAAGTAAAGAGAAGGAATCTGAAATAAGAACCCCGCCGTTTCTATGAGCTGTGGAACACCGGGACGCCTTCAGCCTGGCTTTACTCATCGCTTGTCTTCCGTTTTGTTTTTCAAAGGTCCTGAAAATCACTGGCCTCGCACTTGAACTGGGCAGAGACTACATGGTGCGATGGAGATAAACTGGCGGTGGCAGGAGAGCTGAACTTCCTCACCTTCTCCTTACGCCTCTTTTACTACTTAAAATCCTTTGCGCTACAAGCATGTACAGTCAGTTATGAGGAAAGGAGTCGTGGTTCGGTGACAGCCCCAGCTCACCGCCGCTGCCCTCGCAAAGCAGAACTTGTTGTTTTCCAAATGTGGAAATGGCACTTCAGTATGACTTGAGTCTTTCAAAATTAAAATACGAGCATGAAATGAGGTGATTTTTCCTGATGTCAAACTTCTGGCTGATGTCATTGCTGCATTTTATAAAAAATTGACAGGAACCGTGTGTAAATGGCTCAATCAACCTGCCCGATTTTGTTTCCTCCTTCATTTCTGAGTCGTCATTGCAGTGGAGTCTTTGGGGGCAATCGCGTGGATTAATTTGAGAAGGCGCTTCAGGTGTCATTGATCTGTAAAATACTAGGCTGCTAGCAAAGATGCTTTGAAGCTTTTGTGTATGACCTTTAACAGGTGCTCAGGTTCCTCCAGTGTTTTGATCTGAAGTTGTGTAAAATTAAACTTTAATAGAAACAGAAAGTCTCGTGGTTTTATTTATTCGGTTGATGGCAGAGTCATTATTAAAGACTTAGTATGTCCCAAAAGCGCAGTATCTGACTAAAACGCCTTTCTCCGTGGCCTCCCCACCACCACCAAACAAATGAGCTGGAAATTTGGTTCCAGTTAAGAGTCTGTCACCCAAAAACGGTCTCCTGAAGCCAGTGAGCCCCAACTTTGGTTCCACACCGAAAATGCAGGGACAGAAGCCTCGGGAAACGCAGGTCTCTGTCGGTACTAGGAGGTGTGCCGAGCTGTGCATCTGGCCATCCCTACCACGATCCTCCAATCCATGGCTGCCTCTTTCATGGGGATGGCCAATGGGATACCTGGGGAGCTTCCACGCCAGGAATATCTCTCAACCCTCAACACTTTGGTTTGGGAGCTACTGCCGGATGTTTAGTGCAACTGAACACGGATCCTGGTACAGCTGGAAAATGACATAAGGCATGTTAGGAAGGGGCTGTCCATGAGCGGTCCCCCCTTTGGGCAAGCTGGTTACTCACCAGCACGACGTTAGGGTGAGCCAGGCAGGGCAGGTCTGGCTCACCTCTGCATGTGTATGTGTGTTGTGTTGCATCTTCTGTGTCTTAGTCCTTATTGGATGCCGGCATCCTCTTTGCACTCAGAGGGGCGCAATGCGCCCCTCGGCCATGGCCTCTAGGGTCTCAAATGCCTACACTCGCTCGCAGGCACAGTGCCCATCGGGCTCTCCTTCGCTCGCTTAGCAATCTGGTGGTGCAGTTCATCCTCGCGTGTCAGAAGCTTGCGGTCAGTCTTGTCTTGCAGCGCGATGGTCGGCTCTGTCGGTAGCCGTGCTCTGCAGCCATCTCTCTTCCCGGACTGAAGCTTCTTCCCCGCATCCTTCCGTCGTTAGGTCTTGAAGGCGGGCTTCTTGCGTGTCCAACGTTGCAGTTTGGACAGGAAGTCTCTCCACCGGGCATTAGTTTGGCACAGATGTGTCTTCTCTTTGGTCATCCCCTCATGTTCAATGGTCTTGGGTCTTTAAGCGCGGCTTCTCGTGCACCTGTTGCTTTCTCTTACGGGCAACAGTCATCGCATCTTCCAGTGCCACCTTAACGCATCTGCACTATCGCAGTGCCATCGGGCTTCTTTGACAGCATCATCTCTGATACGGTCATTGTTCTTATCCATTCTGGCCATCGTGTGTTTCAGGGTCACGTTTGTTGTCTGTGTGCCGTCTCTGTGTCGGACCTGCCGCGGGAGGAGGCGTGGCAATATTAGAGCTAGGCACCACAGAGGGTTACAGCGTGGCGGTAAAATGTTGCCCCAGGCAGGTATTTTGGCAAAGACAGTAGGGTCTTTCCTCACAGACAGCTTTCACAGAGTTGTTGCCATTGTGTTTGGCGGGTTCCAGGAGCAATCTTCCAGCCTTCCCGGCGCAGCGGTGTGCACGGCAGTTGAGGAGTTCGACTATCGCACGTGCCTTCCATCATATACGTGAGGCTCGATCTCTGGGGCTCGTTTTGTCTGAGTGTTGGGTTATTTAGGTATAGATGACTGACCGTCGGCCTCATCGAGGCATCGGTTGGCATCCGGTGTGACTCTCTTTGACCGCTCGCTTGGGCTTTTTAGATGTGAGGGATGAGCCCTGAGCTGAAGGCCTACAGAAGAGGAGGAGCATCAACCAGAGGCTGGCTGGCATCTGACGTGAGAGGCTCGGAGCAACCGAGAGCACTTGTGACTCGTCGAGGCATTTCTGGTTCTACTCCACGCAAATCCACAGGCCGAGCGGGATCCCAACACACGAGCCGGCGTCGGTGAGGCGAGCGACCGCCGCATTGACACAGCGGTCTTAGAGGCATCCTAGAAAACTGTACGCTGTTGTTTTAGCATCACAGGTGACGGGCAGGCCTCCACAGTTATGTTACGGGATGCGGTTTTGTGCCATCCAGCTCTACCAGTGTCTGGGTGGGGTGCGAGGGTCGGCGGCCCTGGCTATTTCAAGACTGACGTGTGTGTTTGCTTCCTCTTCTGAAGCCGCAAAGCCAGGAGGAAAGTCGGATATTTCCTCACCCGGCCGGGTGAGTTCCAAGCGTAACAGCATCTCCAGGAGGGCCTGTTCCCCTGGGATGTATCACCCCCAAATTAACCCTCCCTGGGACTAGGGGGAGGCCAGGGGGGTTGGGCTGTGCTCCCAGAGGGGTGGGGAGAAGGGTTTTGGGCCACAAACATCCAAGAATTGACCCCAAACCCTCAAAATCTTCAGCAAAACCTCAAGTTTACCAAAAGCCCTCAACAATTTTTACCCCAAACCTCAGATATTTGAACCCCAAAACCCTCAGCATTTTCACCTAAATCTCAATTTCTTTACCCAAACTGTCAAGTTCTTCACCCAAACCCTCCAAATTTTGACACACCTCCCCCCCCCCCCCAAAAAAAAAAAAATCCAAATTTTGGACCCAAATCTCAAAATTCTTGACCAAAACTTCAAGTTTTGGACACAAAAATCTTAATTTTTGGACCTAAATCTCCAGCTTCTACCCCCCAAAATTCACCCAAAACATGAAATTCTTGCCCCAAACTTCAAATTTTTTGGCCCCAAATCCCAAATTCTGGTCCCAAATATCGAAATCCTTGACCCAAATCTGAAAAAAAAAATCTCGAACTTTTTATTCCCAAACCGCTCCGATTCTGGACCCAAATCTGAAAATTTTGGGCCAGAAATCTCAGATTCTTGACCTTAATTCTTCAGTTTTTGACCAAAAATGTCACGTTTCTCTGCCAGACCTTAATTCTTCAGTTTTTGACCCAAAAATGTCACGTTTCTCTGCCAGGAATATCTCTCAATCCTCAGCACTTTGGTTTGGGAGTTGCTGCCGGGTGTTTAGCACAGTCGAACAGGGATGTTGCTGCAGCTGGAAAATGACACAGGGCACATTAGGACCGATCCCTGGGGAAGGAAAGCCCTGACCCCAGGGCAAGAGGGGCTTTAGGGGCCACTTGGCTTCCAGCCACGGAGGGAGCACCACAGGTGTAGGTGGTATCGCCCATCCCCAGTGGAAGGTACTGGGGCTTGGTGAGCCCCAGGTGCCACAAATTGGGCTGATGGAGACAGCTCTCCCTGTTAAAAGGCAGCTAGCTGGGGTGGGGTCTGCTGGTTCCTTTGAGCTGCTGCAGAAGGTGAGAGCTGTGCTGAGGAGGGGAGGGAGCGTTGCTGTAAGAAGGCAGAAGGTTCTGCAGGAGATGAGGTGAGTGGCACTGGAAGGTGGCTGGGGAGTCATGGGGAAAAGCCTGGGAAAAAAAAGGGATTTCTGGATTTTAAAGGTGAAGTTGGAAGATGGGGAGCTCTGTGCTCTTGGTAGGTGCCCTGCTGAAAGTGTGGGGATGTCCCATGTGGGTAGGGGATGCTTGTGAGTCCCCTTTGGGAAGGTTTCAGGCCAGCTATGTCTTTTAGTCCTGGCTCCTTTGGTTTGGAAGCTATTGCTGGATGTTTGGCATGTTTGGCAGCAAATGCTGCTCTGGATGAGAAAAACACTTTTGCAGGTGTATTTTAGCTTCCCTGGCAAAGGAAAGCTCAGAGCCCCAGGGCAAATAGTCCCCACTCGAAGGTACTGGGCTGAAGCTGAGTGCTGGGGATTGATGAGCCCCAGGTGCCACAAATTGGGCTGATGGAGACAGCTCTCCCTGTTAAAAGGCAGCTAGCTGGGGTGGGGTCTGCTGGTCCCTTTGGGTTTCTCCTAGGCTGCTGCAGAAGATGAGGGCTGAGCTGAGGGGGGAGTGTTGAAGGCAGAAGGCATGCCGAGAGGTAAGGTGAGCAGGTCTGGATGGTGGCTGAGGAGTCATGTGGACAGGCTCAAAAAGGGGATTTATGCCTTTTAAAGGTTAAGATGGAAGATGGGGAGGTTTGTGCCCTTGGCAGTTGCCTCGACTGGAGTGTGGAGATATCCCATGTCAATGGGGCTGCTTGTGGGCTCCTTGGGGAGGTTTCAGGCCAGGTATGTCTTTCAGTCCTGGCTCCTTTGGTTTGGGAGCTACTGCTGGGTATTTTTCTTGGTGGGGCTTGTATTTTTTTTCTAGGGTCATTATGTGTTAGGAATACATGTGTCTCATCTCTATTTTCTATGGAAATTTGTTAGAGTGATTTGTGAGTGTACTACAGTACTTCCTGTGGTTCTTGTGCAGACATATCCTTTAGGTGGGACTGCTTAGGGATGCAGTTGTTCCTTGTTCTTTGGTATTATCTGGAAGGCTTTCCTGTTGAAGTCGCGTGCTAGACTCCATCTCACTCAGATGAAAGATCAGTTATGTAGGTTTTTCTCTTGCTTTCTGCAAGTCTAAAATACACGATTTCCCAACAGCAGCATTTTTATAGTGTTTACTCAGTATTTTCTCTATGAGGTTTAGCACTCTCTTTAGGGTTTTTTATCCATCTTTTAGTAAATGTATGGTGGTTTACGTTCCTGTTTTAATCATCAATATAAAGATTCAGCACAGTAGAGAGTGTTTTCAACAAGAATCCCTTTCTCCATTCAGCATTCATTCTCTGATAAACAACTCAGGTCAGAAGAGCCACACCTGCTGCTCCAGCTGCTTTTAATCCTTCTGCAGGCAGCATCCTCCCCTTTCCAGGCCACAGGGGGAAGGGTGGTGGGTGGGCTCTGGGTTATATAAGGGACTCGTCTTGCTTTTGGCAGCTCATTCTGCTTTGTGTCTCCTGTTGTACTGTTCTAGCTTTCATTCTGCCATTGAAGCATTTGAGTGGCTGCTGTCGTCTTGGTTCACGCGTCTCAGGTAAGCGTTTTGCAACTGGCTGAGTGTGACCAGGGTCTACCTAGTCAAAAGTACTTATTGACGTAGCTTTGTTTGTGTATTTTGTGTTGCCTTTTCAGGGCCTTTGAAGGCAACTCAATCCTATATAGTTGGCTGTTGATTTTTTGCTTCTGGGTGCATAGCATTTCACCAGCGTTCCTGACTTTGCACAAGGTAGACCATTGGGCTTTTTCCACCAGCTTTGCTCTTTAAACTGTAAGCTGTTAGCACCACTTCTGTTACTATGATACTGAAAATGAGCTTATCTAGCTAGGGTTTGAGTAAGCTTCTTGCTTGCATAGAGACTTTTAGCATTTCCTAATAAAGTAATGGGTATGAAAGTCAACTATCTTCCAGGTTACGGTCTTTATCACGGAGGCTGAAGAATAATGTGGCAACTCCAGGAACATCCCATTTGACCTACAGAGGCGTGCGCTGTGTTCCTTGAGGACGGAGATGGATCCCCAGAAGTCTGAGAGCTAAGGGAAGTGACCAGGGCCGGGGAGGGAGCAGGGGAAGGGAAGTTGTTTGTTGTCATAGAGCTTCCGTGCTTCACCTCCATAGGTAGCATCGCTCTACAGCATCTCTTGTCTGGGAGCTCTTTTCACTGTGAGATTTCTCCGACCTTGGAGTCATGTTGTCTGCAGTGGTCTATGTAGCCTCATTCTGTGTACGTGTCTGGTGTGGAGCTGCTCTGCCCGGGGCTGTAGAGTTGGGGTGAGTCGGCATAGCAATAAGAGCACAGGGTCAGCGCGTAGCTACACTCAGGTGACCTCAGCAATGACAGTACAGTCGTTGGGATCAGGGAGCCAGCGGCAGGCTGCGTGGAGAGTCTGTTCCAATGTGATCCTGGGCAATGATTGATGCTGCTTGGGAGAGGAGCCTTTTTGCTTTAGGAAAAGCAGATGGCAACTTGCAGGGTTGAAGGCTCATCTGTGTAGGGCTCTGAGTCACGCCTGCTTCCTTCTGTTCTTGTTTTCAAGGCAGTCTGTAGTTAGACTCTTCATGATGATGTTCCTGAACGGAAGGGAGAGTTCAGGCAGCGTGCGGCTGTGGTTTGGCACCATGAGGAGTCACTAATAAATATTTGTTTTTTTCAGATGGGGCCTCACACAATGTGTGTTAATCCAGGGATGGAATCCTCAAACGGAGCGCCACGAGACGGCGGGCCTCTGGATCGAGGCGCTTGGTGGTTCTGCAGGTACTTCAAGATTTAGGTGGGTCTGTCTTCGCCTTTGAAGGCATGAAGTGAGGAGGAGAGCCCGATGCCATCACGGGTGTGACGGTGGCCAGGTGAGTTCCTCTAAGGGGGCGGGAGTAGCGGTCGCTTTGCAGAGTAAACTATAGGCATCCCTCTTCTCTGTTTCATAGGCCAGGCACTGGCCTCGGGATGGCCGGCCATGAACCACCGAGGCCAGGTGAGCGGTCTGTCGAGGCAATGAAATGGAAGATGGTAAAGCCTTTGGGGCAGTCTGTGATTCAGGCGGTCCTTCAGCAAGTGACTTTGGCTTTATCTTTTTGCAGGTGGCATTGGTGGGGCGCAGTCACGTGTCGAAGCGCTATCGTGGGAGCCATGATTTGTCACGAGCGTGAGAGTAAATCGGCATCTCCTGGGCACCACAAGCAACGACAGGTAGCTTGTCTCTTTGAAACAAGTGGGTGACTCGAGTGGTCTGTCCCTTTTGAGAGGGGTAGGGTTTAGAGCTTAGGGTTGATGTATGAGATGATGACTGATGGTGCCATTTTGGTGTTTTTGCTTGTCTTTATCATAGAGGCTGAAGAATAACGTGGCAACTACAGGAACATCCCCTTTGGCCTACAGAGGGATGCGCTGTGTTCCTCGAGGATGGAGATGGATCCCAGTGGTCTGAGAGCTAAGCAGAGGGAGCAGGGGGAGAAGGGTGAGCCTCTGTATTGCGCTTGTCTTGTGCCGCATGCCTCTGTATCGGGGAGGAGTAATGGACAGAGTGCCTCTGTATTAGACATGTCTTGCGCCGTATGCCTGTGTAACAAGCTTGCCTTGCGCTGTGTGCCTGGGATTTTGGGTGGTGTGGGAGAAAGCTTGCTTATCTCTTTAGCACAAATGGACGGCCTTATGGAAAACACCTCTCAGAACACATTTTAATCAGTAGTGGGAACACGTTATGAATATGTAAATATGTGCGCAGTAACCTAATAGATAGGGGTCCTGGAACGGAATGGAACTACGAAGAGCTGCCACAACAATGTGCGCGTCTGCAGCGGAGCAATCCTCCCCTGGGCACCCAGTGCTGAACCGCGAACAACTAACAACAAATGGAATTCCCCACATGATGCCAAGTTGCTTTGGACCAGTTGAGTGCTGCGGCTCTATGGTGGTAGGTATTGCAATCGCGCTCAATCCCGCGCTAGCGCTCAAGCGCTCTCTCTTTACCGCACTGTTTTCTTCCTTTTCCCCTTTCACTTGCGCGCTGCTTGTAGGTCAAATGCAGGGCCTCCGTTTGGAGTCTTCACTCTGGTCCTGAGGATTGCCAAGACCTGCTCGAAACAAAGCCCCGAACTGGACATCCCACAGGGGTTAAGCCCAGCCGCCCCCAGCCTCCCAGAGCGATCTGAGGTCGGTTGGAACGCAAGGGGGTTTAACCTCTGCCAAATTAGTCTCTCTGGTTTTGGATTGAGAGAAATGTGTGCTTCTGAATCGAGCTTGCCTTGGGCAATGTTCATGGATGATAAGGTAGCGTAATGCATGTCGCGTGCCTCTGTATCGGGGTGGAGTGTTGGAGAATGGCTGAAAGACAATGGTCATGGAGATATAGCTGAGCTGCATACGCATACATAAGGAACTGTTTACGTGCACACAGGCTTCACAAACAATAAGGGGGAGAGAAGGACATCTCTCCAGCTGATTGATTAAACGAGGCTCTGTATGTTTTGAACCGAAAAGTTCATGTTAGATGTTAGTGAAATGAAGTTACAGGTACTAACTTGGGAAAGGAGATCTGCCTATGTCATTAAAGATATGGGAACCAAGCAGATAAAGCTGTGGATCCAGAAGAAAGCAAGCTTGCATGAACCAGGATGCGATCCTGATCACAGTAACTGAAGTCAAGTGTTCCAAGTGCAGCCACAATGGACAATGAGTTTTGCTGCGGGACGTTTTCAATACTCTTTTAAATATGAGTGTGTTAGTGGTAAATAAAAATTAGAGAAACAGTGATTTCTGCACAGCCTAAGGTCACAGGCTGCAATCGGTGCCTGCACGGAAACGTGAAGCTGAAGTTATCTGCACTTCTGACGCTCCTGATTGGCAAAGCAAACAGGTACAACAGCAAAGGTATCGAGGCACTTAGCTACAGATGCGGATTCTGTGAAACATGCAGCAGCTGATTTGTGCTGCTGGCTCGCAGACATAATTGTGAAAGTTTTGGAAGGTATGTGCTGCAGGAATCTGGCTGACCGCTCTCAGTCGATTCATGTGAGCATTCAGAAATTAAGAGATCGAACAGAATTGGTTTCATGAGTGGGAAATTTCAGGATGTATATTGTCAATGGTCAAATTTGGATTATTGGATTTGACAATTCGGTACTTGTCTTACATTTACTGCCGTGCTTGTTGAGCTTTCTGCAAAGGGCCCTTGCAGAAACCTCTAAAAGCAGTTTTGTGGCGCAGATACAAAAAGGGAAAAATTTGTCAAGGGGGACAGCAGGCCTGCTAGCAGCCTGGCTCTCCTCGCAACAACACAGACTCTGACAGTATCCTTGAAATTCCCATGAAACAACAAAATTACTCACGCTGAGAAGTTTTGGTAATCACTTTTTCAAAGCGTAGCGGCCT
The DNA here is from genome assembly GCA_022605575.1 of Laterallus jamaicensis coturniculus. Taxonomy (NCBI): domain Eukaryota; kingdom Metazoa; phylum Chordata; class Aves; order Gruiformes; family Rallidae; genus Laterallus; species Laterallus jamaicensis. The sequence goes on from JAKCOX010000443.1 coordinate 48,769, forward strand.
TGAAAGCAGGTGTACAGACTCCCTTAAATCAAGGAGCTGTGAGAAAGTATTTGGAAGTAAATGAACATGTCATCAACCAGCCATAATGAGATGGCCACAGCAGGCGTGCAGATAACTTTTAGACATTAAAGGTAAACTAACAATGTTTGGCTATAAGGTATGCTTATCAAAACTCGTTATAATTACTAATTAATCACTTTGGTGTGAACAGTGTGTGTAACCAATTAGCAGTTTTTAGATTGCCACATTTTATAGTATGGCTTTTCGTTTATGGGGTAGATGGGCTGGTTACCTTCCTGTATCACCTCAGGAACTGCAGGAGTTGGTTACAGTGTTTAATGGGAGGTTAGATGGTTGGTTAAGCTCTTGGGGAATAACAGGTTGGCTTAGTGACTTGGTTGAGGAAGGTATACGATGGCTGTTGATTATTATAGTTGCTGTTATAGTAGTAGGCACTTTGTTAGCTTATACCCTGCAAGGCAAGGTTACTGCTCTTGTTGCTCAGAAGAAAAAAGGGGGAATTGTTGGAGTACGTGCACGTAGGCAGGAAGTGCAGACTAAAGCAGAGCAGAAGAAGCACGGCACGACCAATCAGGATCAAGGTCGAGACGACCTTAAACGAAGACAGCCCTCAGAAGAAGCAAGTGAATCGGGGAAAAACAGGTTGAAGGAACTGCAAGAATGAAAACAAGAGGCAGGCTTATGATGATCTAACCCTTAACAAATAACCAATAATAGATTGACTTATGGGCATATGTTAGCCACAAAGTATAAAAGGAGCTAACTTAGAACTAATAAAGGCAGTTGCTTTTATCACTCACATTGAGCAGGCTTGCTTCTTCCCCCGCCGGCAGGAAACGGTTTCAGGCAGTCTCTTGGCATGTGGCTCTTTGCTTTGTCCCTTGCAGGCTGCACAAGCGGCGTCCTTGGGGCGTAGCCACACGTCTGAACGCACTGAGAAGCTGAGGCGGTCGTCGTCCGTGTTGGTGCCTAATTCCAAAGCAGTACATGGCAGGTAGGTGGAGCGTTTGGCTCTGTTTTTGCAGTCACCTTGCGCTGTGAGCCTCTGTATTAGACTTGTCTTGCGCCGTATGCCTGTGTAACAAGCTTGCCTTGCGCCGTGTGCCTGGGATTTTGGGTGGTGTGGGTGATAGCTTGCTTTTATTTTGTTTAGCTCAGATGGAGGGCACTATGGAAAACACCTCTCGGAACACATTTTTTACAAGCAGTGGGAACAGGTTATGAATATGTAAATATTTGAGAGGTAAGCTAATATATAGGGATCCTGGTACGGAATAGAACCCAGAAGAGCTGCCACGTAAACATGCGCGTCTGCAGCGGAGCAATCCTCCCCTGGGCACCCAGCGCTGAACCGCGAACAACTAACAACAAATGGAATTCCCCACATGATGCCAAGTTGCTTTGGACCGGTGGAATGCTGCAGCTCTATGGTGGTAGGTATTGCAATCGCGCTCACTCCCGCACTAGCGCTCAAGGGCTCTCTCTTTACCGCACTGTTTTCTTCCTTTTCCCCTTTCACTTGCGCGCTGCTTGTAGGTCAAATGCAGGGCCTCCGTTTGGAGTCTTCACTCTGGTCCTGAGGATTGCCAAGACCTGCTCGAAACAAAGCCCCAAACTGGACATCCCACAGGGGGTTAAGCCCAGCCGCCCCCAGCCTCCCAGAGCGATCTGAGGTCGGTTGGAACGCAAGGGGGTTTAACCTCTGCCAAATTAGTCTCTCTGGTTTTGGATTGAGACAAATATGTGCTTCTGGATCGAGCTTGCCTTGGGCAATGTACATGGATGATAAGTTAGTGTAATGCATGTCGCGTGCCTCTGTAGCGGTGGCGAGTAATGGATCGCGTGCCTCTGTATTGGTCATGTCTTGCGCCGCGTGCTTGGGGTTTTGGGTGGTGTGGGAGAAAGCTTGCTTTTCTCTTTAGCTCAAATGGACGGCCTTATAGAAAACACCTCTTAGAACACATTTTAATCAGTAGTGGGAACACGTTATGAATATGTAAATATGTGCGCAGTAACCTAATAGATAGGGGTCCAGGAACGGAATGGAACTACGAAGAGCTGCCAGAAAAATGTGCGCGTCTGCAGCGGAGCAATCCTCCCCTGGGCACCCAGCGCTGAACCGCGAACAACTAACAACAAATGGAATTCCCCACATGATGCCAAGTTGCTTTGGACCGGTGGAGTGCTGCGGCTCTATGGTGGTAGGTATTGCAATCGCGCTCAATCCCGCACTAGCGCTCAAGCGCGCTCTCTATACCGCACTGTTTTCTTCCTTTTCCCCTTTCACTTGCGCGCTGCTTGTAGGTCAAATGCAGGGCCTCCGTTTGGAGTCTTCACTCTGGTCCTGAGGATTGCCAAGACCTGCTCGAAACAAAGCCCCGAACTGGACATCCCACGGGGGTTAAGCCCAGCCGCCCCCAGCCTCCCAGAGCGATCTGAGGTCGGTTGGAACGCAAGGGGGTTTAACCTCTGCCAAATTAGTCTCTCTGGTTTTGGATTGAGAGAAATGTGTGCTTCTGAATCGAGCTTGCCTTGGGCAATGTTCATGGATGATAAGGTAGCGTAATGCATGTCGCGTGCCTCTGTATCGGGGTGGAGTGTTGGAGAATGGCTGACAGACAATGGTCATGGAGATATAGCTGAGCTGCATACGCGTACATAAGGAACTGTTTACGTGCACACAGGCTTCACAAACAATAAGGGGGAGAGAAGGACATCTCTGCAGCTGATTGATTAAACGAGGCTCTGTATGTTTTGAACCGAAAAGTTCATGTTAGATGTTAGTGAAATGAAGTTACAGGTACTAACTTGGGAAAGGAGATCTGCCTATGTCATTACAGATATGGGAACCAAGCAGATAAAGCTGTGGATCCAGAAGAAAGCAAGCTTGCATGAACCAGGATGCGATCCTGATCACAGCAACTGAAGTCAAGTGTTCCAAGTGCAGCCACAATGGACAATGAGTTTTGCTGCGGGACGTTTTGAATACTCTTTTAAATATGAGTGTGTTAGTGGTAAATAAAAATTAGAGAAACAGTGATTTCTGCACAGCCTAAGGTCACAGGCTGCAATCGGTGCCTGCACGGAAACGTGAAGCTGAAGTTATCTGCACTTCTGACGCTCCTGATTGGCAAAGCAAACAGGTACAACAGCAAAGGTATCGAGGCACTTAGCTACAGATGCGGATTCTGTGAAACATGCAGCAGCTGATTTGTGCTGCTGGCTCGCAGACATAATTGTGAAAGTTTTGGAAGGTATGTGCTGCAGGAATCTGGCTGACCGCTCTCAGTCGATTCATGTGAGCATTCAGAAATTAAGAGATCGAACAGAATTGGTTTCATGAGTGGGAAATTTCAGGATGTATATTGTCAATGGTCAAATTTGGATTATTGGATTTGACAATTCGGTACTTGTCTTACATTTACTGCCGTGCTTGTTGAGCTTTCTGCAAAGGGCCCTTGCAGAAACCTCTAAAAGCAGTTTTGTGGCGCAGATACAAAAAGGGAAAAATTTGTCAAGGGGGACAGCAGGCCTGCTAGCAGCCTGGCTCTCCTCGCAACAACACAGACTCTGACAGTATCCTTGAAATTCCCGTGAAACAACAAAATTACTCACGCTGAGAAGTTTTGGTAATCACTTTTTCAAAGCGTAGCGGCCTTGAAAGCAGGTGTACAGACTCCCTTAAATCAAGGAGCTGTGAGAAAGTATTTGGAAGTAAGTGAACATGTCATCAACCAGCCATAATGAGATGGCCACAGCAGGCGTGCAGATAACTTTTAGACATTAAAGGTAAACTAACAATGTTTGGCTATAAGGTATGCTTATCAAAACTCGTTATAATTACTAATTAATCACTTTGGTGTGAACAGTGTGTGTAACCAATTAGCAGTTTTTAGATTGCCACATTTTATAGTATGGCTTTTCGTTTATGGGGTAGATGGGCTGGTTACCTTCCTGTATCACCTCAGGAACTGCAGGAGTTGGTTACAGTGTTTAATGGGAGGTTAGATGGTTGGTTAAGCTCTTGGGGAATAACAGGTTGGCTTAGTGACTTGGTTGAGGAAGGTATACGATGGCTGTTGATTATTATAGTTGCTGTTATAGTAGTAGGCACTTTGTTAGCTTATACCCTGCAAGGCAAGGTTACTGCTCTTGTTGCTCAGAAGAAAAAAGGGGGAATTGTTGGAGTACGTGCACGTAGGCAGGAAGTGCAGACTAAAGCAGAGCAGAAGAAGCACGGCACGACCAATCAGGATCAAGGTCGAGACGACCTTAAACGAAGACAGCCCTCAGAAGAAGCAAGTGAATCGGGGAAAAACAGGTTGAAGGAACTGCAAGAATGAAAACAAGAGGCAGGCTTATGATGATCTAACCCTTAACAAATAACCAATAATAGATTGACTTATGGGCATATGTTAGCCACAAAGTATAAAAGGAGCTAACTTAGAACTAATAAAGGCAGTTGCTTTTATCACTCACATTGAGCAGGCTTGCTTCTTCCCCCGCCGGCAGGAAACGGTTTCAGGCAGTCTCTTGGCATGTGGCTCTTTGCTTTGTCCCTTGCAGGCTGCACAAGCGGCGTCCTTGGGGCGTAGCCACACGTCTGAACGCACTGAGAAGCTGAGGCGGTCGTCGTCCGTGTTGGTGCCTAATTCCAAAGCAGTACATGGCAGGTAGGTGGAGCGTTTGGCTCTGTTTTTGCAGTCACCTTGCGCTGTGAGCCTCTGTATTAGACTTGTCTTGCGCCGTATGCCTGTGTAACAAGCTTGCCTTGCGCCGTGTGCCTGGGATTTTGGGTGGTGTGGGTGATAGCTTGCTTTTATTTTGTTTAGCTCAGATGGAGGGCACTATGGAAAACACCTCTCGGAACACATTTTTTACAAGCAGTGGGAACAGGTTATGAATATGTAAATATTTGAGAGGTAAGCTAATATATAGGGATCCTGGTACGGAATAGAACCCAGAAGAGCTGCCACGTAAACATGCGCGTCTGCAGCGGAGCAATCCTCCCCTGGGCACCCAGCGCTGAACCGCGAACAACTAACAACAAATGGAATTCCCCACATGATGCCAAGTTGCTTTGGACCGGTGGAATGCTGCAGCTCTATGGTGGTAGGTATTGCAATCGCGCTCACTCCCGCACTAGCGCTCAAGCGCTCTCTCTTTACCGCACTGTTTTCTTCCTTTTCCCCTTTCACTTGCGCGCTGCTTGTAGGTCAAATGCAGGGCCTCCGTTTGGAGTCTTCACTCTGGTCCTGAGGATTGCCAAGACCTGCTCGAAACAAAGCCCCAAACTGGACATCCCACAGGGGTTAAGCCCAGCCGCCCCCAGCCTCCCAGAGCGATCTGAGGTCGGTTGGAACGCAAGGGGGTTTAACCTCTGCCAAATTAGTCTCTCTGGTTTTGGATTGAGACAAATATGTGCTTCTGGATCGAGCTTGCCTTGGGCAATGTACATGGATGATAAGTTAGTGTAATGCATGTCGCGTGCCTCTGTAGCGGTGGCGAGTAATGGATCGCGTGCCTCTGTATTGGTCATGTCTTGCGCCGCGTGCTTGGGGTTTTGGGTGGTGTGGGAGAAAGCTTGCTTTTCTCTTTAGCTCAAATGGACGGCCTTATAGAAAACACCTCTTAGAACACATTTTAATCAGTAGTGGGAACACGTTATGAATATGTAAATATGTGCGCAGTAACCTAATAGATAGGGGTCCAGGAACGGAATGGAACTACGAAGAGCTGCCAGAAAAATGTGCGCGTCTGCAGCGGAGCAATCCTCCCCTGGGCACCCAGCGCTGAACCGCGAACAACTAACAACAAATGGAATTCCCCACATGATGCCAAGTTGCTTTGGACCGGTGGAGTGCTGCGGCTCTATGGTGGTAGGTATTGCAATCGCGCTCAATCCCGCACTAGCGCTCAAGCGCGCTCTCTATACCGCACTGTTTTCTTCCTTTTCCCCTTTCACTTGCGCGCTGCTTGTAGGTCAAATGCAGGGCCTCCGTTTGGAGTCTTCACTCTGGTCCTGAGGATTGCCAAGACCTGCTCGAAACAAAGCCCCGAACTGGACATCCCACGGGGGTTAAGCCCAGCCGCCCCCAGCCTCCCAGAGCGATCTGAGGTCGGTTGGAACGCAAGGGGGTTTAACCTCTGCCAAATTAGTCTCTCTGGTTTTGGATTGAGAGAAATGTGTGCTTCTGGATCGAGCTTGCCTTGGGCAATGTTCATGGATGATAAGGTAGTGTAATGCATGTCGCGTGCCTCTGTATCGGGGTGGAGTGTTGGAGAATGGCTGACAGACAATGGTCATGGAGATATAGCTGAGCTGCATACGCGTACATAAGGAACTGTTTACGTGCACACAGGCTTCACAAACAATAAGGGGGAGAGAAGGACATCTCTCCAGCTGAATGATTAAACGAGGCTCTGTATGTTTTGAACCGAAAAGTTCATGTTAGATGTTAGTGAAATGAAGTTACAGGTACTAACTTGGGAAAGGAGATCTGCCTATGTCATTACAGATATGGGAACCAAGCAGATAAAGCTGTGGATCCAGAAGAAAGCAAGCTTGCATGAACCAGGATGCGATCCTGATCACAGCAACTGAAGTCAAGTGTTCCAAGTGCAGCCACAATGGACAATGAGTTTTGCTGCGGGACGTTTTGAATACTCTTTTAAATATGAGTGTGTTAGTGGTAAATAAAAATTAGAGAAACAGTGATTTCTGCACAGCCTAAGGTCACAGGCTGCAATCGGTGCCTGCACGGAAACGTGAAGCTGAAGTTATCTGCACTTCTGACGCTCCTGATTGGCAAAGCAAACAGGTACAACAGCAAAGGTATCGAGGCACTTAGCTACAGATGCGGATTCTGTGAAACATGCAGCAGCTGATTTGTGCTGCTGGCTCGCAGACATAATTGTGAAAGTTTTGGAAGGTATGTGCTGCAGGAATCTGGCTGACCGCTCTCAGTCGATTCATGTGAGCATTCAGAAATTAAGAGATCGAACAGAATTGGTTTCATGAGTGGGAAATTTCAGGATGTATATTGTCAATGGTCAAATTTGGATTATTGGATTTGACAATTCGGTACTTGTCTTACATTTACTGCCGTGCTTGTTGAGCTTTCTGCAAAGGGCCCTTGCAGAAACCTCTAAAAGCAGTTTTGTGGCGCAGATACAAAAAGGGAAAAATTTGTCAAGGGGGACAGCAGGCCTGCTAGCAGCCTGGCTCTCCTCGCAACAACACAGACTCTGACAGTATCCTTGAAATTCCCGTGAAACAACAAAATTACTCACCCTGAGAAGTTTTGGTAATCACTTTTTCAAAGCGTAGCGGCCTTGAAAGCAGGTGTACAGACTCCCTTAAATCAAGGAGCTGTGAGAAAGTATTTGGAAGTAAGTGAACATGTCATCAACCAGCCATAATGAGATGGCCACAGCAGGCGTGCAGATAACTTTTAGACATTAAAGGTAAACTAACAATGTTTGGCTATAAGGTATGCTTATCAAAACTCGTTATAATTACTAATTAATCACTTTGGTGTGAACAGTGTGTGAACCAATTAGCAGTTTTTAGATTGCCACATTTTATAGTATGGCTTTTCGTTTATGGGATAGATGGGCTGGTTACCTTCCTGTATCACCTCAGGAACTGCAGGAGTTGGTTCCAGTGTTTAATGGGAGGTTAGAGGGTTGGTTAAGCTCTTGGGGAATAACAGGTTGGCTTAGTGACTTGGTTAAGGAAGGTATACGATGGCTGTTGATTATTATAGTTGCTGTTATAGTAGTAGGCACTTTGTTAGCTTATACCCTGCAAGGCAAGGTTACTGCTCTTGTTGCTCAGAAGAAAAAAGGGGGAATTGTTGGAGTACGTGCACGTAGGCAGGAAGTGCAGACTAAAGCAGAGCAGAAGAAGCACGGCACGACCAATCAGGATCAAGGTCGAGACGACCTTAAACGAAGACAGCCCTCAGAAGAAGCAAGTGAATCGGGGAAAAACAGGTTGAAGGAACTGCAAGAATGAAAACAAGAGGCAGGCTTATGATGATCTAACCCTTAACAAATAACCAATAATAGATTGACTTATGGGCATATGTTAGCCACAAAGTATAAAAGGAGCTAACTTAGAACTAATAAAGGCAGTTGCTTTTATCACTCACATTGAGCAGGCTTGCTTCTTCCCCCGCCGGCAGGAAACGGTTTCAGGCAGTCTCTTGGCATGTGGCTCTTTGCTTTGTCCCTTGCAGGCTGCACAAGCGGCGTCCTTGGGGCGTAGCCACACGTCTGAACGCACTGAGAAGCTGAGGCGGTCGTCGTCCGTGTTGGTGCCTAATTCCAAAGCAGTACATGGCAGGTAGGTGGAGCGTTTGGCTCTGTTTTTGCAGTCACCTTGCGCTGTGAGCCTCTGTATTAGACTTGTCTTGCGCCGTATGCCTGTGTAACAAGCTTGCCTTGCGCCGTGTGCCTGGGATTTTGGGTGGTGTGGGTGATAGCTTGCTTTTATTTTGTTTAGCTCAGATGGAGGGCACTATGGAAAACACCTCTCGGAACACATTTTTTACAAGCAGTGGGAACAGGTTATGAATATGTAAATATTTGAGAGGTAAGCTAATATATAGGGATCCTGGTACGGAATAGAACCCAGAAGAGCTGCCACGTAAACATGCGCGTCTGCAGCGGAGCAATCCTCCCCTGGGCACCCAGCGCTGAACCGCGAACAACTAACAACAAATGGAATTCCCCACATGATGCCAAGTTGCTTTGGACCGGTGGAGTGCTGCGGCTCTATGGTGGTAGGTATTGCAATCGCGCTCACTCCCGCACTAGCGCTCAAGCGCTCTCTCTTTACCGCACTGTTTTCTTCCTTTTCCCCTTTCACTTGCGCGCTGCTTGTAGGTCAAATGCAGGGCCTCCGTTTGGAGTCTTCACTCTGGTCCTGAGGATTGCCAAGACCTGCTCGAAACAAAGCCCCAAACTGGACATCCCACAGGGGTTAAGCCCAGCCGCCCCCAGCCTCCCAGAGCGATCTGAGGTCGGTTGGAACGCAAGGGGGTTTAACCTCTGCCAAATTAGTCTCTCTGGTTTTGGATTGAGACAAATATGTGCTTCTGGATCGAGCTTGCCTTGGGCAATGTACATGGATGATAAGTTAGTGTAATGCATGTCGCGTGCCTCTGTAGCGGTGGCGAGTAATGGATCGCGTGCCTCTGTATTGGTCATGTCTTGCGCCGCGTGCTTGGGGTTTTGGGTGGTGTGGGAGAAAGCTTGCTTTTCTCTTTAGCTCAAATGGACGGCCTTATAGAAAACACCTCTTAGAACACATTTTAATCAGTAGTGGGAACACGTTATGAATATGTAAATATGTGCGCAGTAACCTAATAGATAGGGGTCCAGGAACGGAATGGAACTACGAAGAGCTGCCAGAAAAATGTGCGCGTCTGCAGCGGAGCAATCCTCCCCTGGGCACCCAGCGCTGAACCGCGAACAACTAACAACAAATGGAATTCCCCACATGATGCCAAGTTGCTTTGGACCGGTGGAGTGCTGCGGCTCTATGGTGGTAGGTATTGCAATCGCGCTCAATCCCGCACTAGCGCTCAAGCGCGCTCTCTATACCGCACTGTTTTCTTCCTTTTCCCCTTTCACTTGCGCGCTGCTTGTAGGTCAAATGCAGGGCCTCCGTTTGGAGTCTTCACTCTGGTCCTGAGGATTGCCAAGACCTGCTCGAAACAAAGCCCCGAACTGGACATCCCACGGGGGTTAAGCCCAGCCGCCCCCAGCCTCCCAGAGCGATCTGAGGTCGGTTGGAACGCAAGGGGGTTTAACCTCTGCCAAATTAGTCTCTCTGGTTTTGGATTGAGAGAAATGTGTGCTTCTGAATCGAGCTTGCCTTGGGCAATGTTCATGGATGATAAGGTAGCGTAATGCATGTCGCGTGCCTCTGTATCGGGGTGGAGTGTTGGAGAATGGCTGACAGACAATGGTCATGGAGATATAGCTGAGCTGCATACGCGTACATAAGGAACTGTTTACGTGCACACAGGCTTCACAAACAATAAGGGGGAGAGAAGGACATCTCTCCAGCTGAATGATTAAACGAGGCTCTGTATGTTTTGAACCGAAAAGTTCATGTTAGATGTTAGTGAAATGAAGTTACAGGTACTAACTTGGGAAAGGAGATCTGCCTATGTCATTACAGATATGGGAACCAAGCAGATAAAGCTGTGGATCCAGAAGAAAGCAAGCTTGCATGAACCAGGATGCGATCCTGATCACAGCAACTGAAGTCAGGTGTTCCAAGTGCAGCCACAATGGACAATGAGTTTTGCTGCGGGACGTTTTGAATACTCTTTTAAATATGAGTGTGTTAGTGGTAAATAAAAATTAGAGAAACAGTGATTTCTGCACAGCCTAAGGTCACAGGCTGCAATCGGTGCCTGCACGGAAACGTGAAGCTGAAGTTATCTGCACTTCTGACGCTCCTGATTGGCAAAGCAAACAGGTACAACAGCAAAGGTATCGAGGCACTTAGCTACAGATGCGGATTCTGTGAAACATGCAGCAGCTGATTTGTGCTGCTGGCTCGCAGACATAATTGTGAAAGTTTTGGAAGGTATGTGCTGCAGGAATCTGGCTGACCGCTCTCAGTCGATTCATGTGAGCATTCAGAAATTAAGAGATCGAACAGAATTGGTTTCATGAGTGGGAAATTTCAGGATGGATATTGTCAATGGTCAAATTTGGATTATTGGATTTGACAATTCGGTACTTGTCTTACATTTACTGCCGTGCTTGTTGAGCTTTCTGCAAAGGGCCCTTGCAGAAACCTCTAAAAGCAGTTTTGTGGCGCAGATACAAAAAGGGAAAAATTTGTCAAGGGGGACAGCAGGCCTGCTAGCAGCCTGGCTCTCCTCGCAACAACACAGACTCTGACAGTATCCTTGAAATTCCCGTGAAACAACAAAATTACTCACCCTGAGAAGTTTTGGTAATCACTTTTTCAAAGCGTAGCGGCCTTGAAAGCAGGTGTACAGACTCCCTTAAATCAAGGAGCTGTGAGAAAGTATTTGGAAGTAAGTGAACATGTCATCAACCAGCCATAATGAGATGGCCACAGCAGGCGTGCAGATAACTTTTAGACATTAAAGGTAAACTAACAATGTTTGGCTATAAGGTATGCTTATCAAAACTCGTTATAATTACTAATTAATCACTTTGGTGTGAACAGTGTGTGAACCAATTAGCAGTTTTTAGATTGCCACATTTTATAGTATGGCTTTTCGTTTATGGGATAGATGGGCTGGTTACCTTCCTGTATCACCTCAGGAACTGCAGGAGTTGGTTCCAGTGTTTAATGGGAGGTTAGAGGGTTGGTTAAGCTCTTGGGGAATAACAGGTTGGCTTAGTGACTTGGTTAAGGAAGGTATACGATGGCTGTTGATTATTATAGTTGCTGTTATAGTAGTAGGCACTTTGTTAGCTTATACCCTGCAAGGCAAGGTTACTGCTCTTGTTGCTCAGAAGAAAAAAGGGGGAATTGTTGGAGTACGTGCACGTAGGCAGGAAGTGCAGACTAAAGCAGAGCAGAAGAAGCACGGCACGACCAATCAGGATCAAGGTCGAGACGACCTTAAACGAAGACAGCCCTCAGAAGAAGCAAGTGAATCGGGGAAAAACAGGTTGAAGGAACTGCAAGAATGAAAACAAGAGGCAGGCTTATGATGATCTAACCCTTAACAAATAACCAATAATAGATTGACTTATGGGCATATGTTAGCCACAAAGTATAAAAGGAGCTAACTTAGAACTAATAAAGGCAGTTGCTTTTATCACTCACATTGAGCAGGCTTGCTTCTTCCCCCGCCGGCAGGAAACGGTTTCAGGCAGTCTCTTGGCATGTGGCTCTTTGCTTTGTCCCTTGCAGGCTGCACAAGCGGCGTCCTTGGGGCGTAGCCACACGTCTGAACGCACTGAGAAGCTGAGGCGGTCGTCGTCCGTGTTGGTGCCTAATTCCAAAGCAGTACATGGCAGGTAGGTGGAGCGTTTGGCTCTGTTTTTGCAGTCACCTTGCGCTGTGAGCCTCTGTATTAGACTTGTCTTGCGCCGTATGCCTGTGTAACAAGCTTGCCTTGCGCCGTGTGCCTGGGATTTTGGGTGGTGTGGGTGATAGCTTGCTTTTATTTTGTTTAGCTCAGATGGAGGGCACTATGGAAAACACCTCTCGGAACACATTTTTTACAAGCAGTGGGAACAGGTTATGAATATGTAAATATTTGAGAGGTAAGCTAATATATAGGGATCCTGGTACGGAATAGAACCCAGAAGAGCTGCCACGTAAACATGCGCGTCTGCAGCGGAGCAATCCTCCCCTGGGCACCCAGCGCTGAACCGCGAACAACTAACAACAAATGGAATTCCCCACATGATGCCAAGTTGCTTTGGACCGGTGGAGTGCTGCGGCTCTATGGTGGTAGGTATTGCAATCGCGCTCACTCCCGCACTAGCGCTCAAGCGCTCTCTCTTTACCGCACTGTTTTCTTCCTTTTCCCCTTTCACTTGCGCGCTGCTTGTAGGTCAAATGCAGGGCCTCCGTTTGGAGTCTTCACTCTGGTCCTGAGGATTGCCAAGACCTGCTCGAAACAAAGCCCCAAACTGGACATCCCACAGGGGTTAAGCCCAGCCGCCCCCAGCCTCCCAGAGCGATCTGAGGTCGGTTGGAACGCAAGGGGGTTTAACCTCTGCCAAATTAGTCTCTCTGGTTTTGGATTGAGACAAATATGTGCTTCTGGATCGAGCTTGCCTTGGGCAATGTACATGGATGATAAGTTAGTGTAATGCATGTCGCGTGCCTCTGTAGCGGTGGCGAGTAATGGATCGCGTGCCTCTGTATTGGTCATGTCTTGCGCCGCGTGCTTGGGGTTTTGGGTGGTGTGGGAGAAAGCTTGCTTTTCTCTTTAGCTCAAATGGACGGCCTTATAGAAAACACCTCTTAGAACACATTTTAATCAGTAGTGGGAACACGTTATGAATATGTAAATATGTGCGCAGTAACCTAATAGATAGGGGTCCAGGAACGGAATGGAACTACGAAGAGCTGCCAGAAAAATGTGCGCGTCTGCAGCGGAGCAATCCTCCCCTGGGCACCCAGCGCTGAACCGCGAACAACTAACAACAAATGGAATTCCCCACATGATGCCAAGTTGCTTTGGACCGGTGGAGTGCTGCGGCTCTATGGTGGTAGGTATTGCAATCGCGCTCAATCCCGCACTAGCGCTCAAGCGCGCTCTCTATACCGCACTGTTTTCTTCCTTTTCCCCTTTCACTTGCGCGCTGCTTGTAGGTCAAATGCAGGGCCTCCGTTTGGAGTCTTCACTCTGGTCCTGAGGATTGCCAAGACCTGCTCGAAACAAAGCCCCGAACTGGACATCCCACGGGGGTTAAGCCCAGCCGCCCCCAGCCTCCCAGAGCGATCTGAGGTCGGTTGGAACGCAAGGGGGTTTAACCTCTGCCAAATTAGTCTCTCTGGTTTTGGATTGAGAGAAATGTGTGCTTCTGGATCGAGCTTGCCTTGGGCAATGTTCATGGATGATAAGGTAGCGTAATGCATGTCGCGTGCCTCTGTATCGGGGTGGAGTGTTGGAGAATGGCTGACAGACAATGGTCATGGAGATATAGCTGAGCTGCATACGCGTACATAAGGAACTGTTTACGTGCACACAGGCTTCACAAACAATAAGGGGGAGAGAAGGACATCTCTCCAGCTGAATGATTAAACGAGGCTCTGTATGTTTTGAACCGAAAAGTTCATGTTAGATGTTAGTGAAATGAAGTTACAGGTACTAACTTGGGAAAGGAGATCTGCCTATGTCATTACAGATATGGGAACCAAGCAGATAAAGCTGTGGATCCAGAAGAAAGCAAGCTTGCATGAACCAGGATGCGATCCTGATCACAGCAACTGAAGTCAAGTGTTCCAAGTGCAGCCACAATGGACAATGAGTTTTGCTGCGGGACGTTTTGAATACTCTTTTAAATATGAGTGTGTTAGTGGTAAATAAAAATTAGAGAAACAGTGATTTCTGCACAGCCTAAGGTCACAGGCTGCAATCGGTGCCTGCACGGAAACGTGAAGCTGAAGTTATCTGCACTTCTGACGCTCCTGATTGGCAAAGCAAACAGGTACAACAGCAAAGGTATCGAGGCACTTAGCTACAGATGCGGATTCTGTGAAACATGCAGCAGCTGATTTGTGCTGCTGGCTCGCAGACATAATTGTGAAAGTTTTGGAAGGTATGTGCTGCAGGAATCTGGCTGACCGCTCTCAGTCGATTCATGTGAGCATTCAGAAATTAAGAGATCGAACAGAATTGGTTTCATGAGTGGGAAATTTCAGGATGTATATTGTCAATGGTCAAATTTGGATTATTGGATTTGACAATTCGGTACTTGTCTTACATTTACTGCCGTGCTTGTTGAGCTTTCTGCAAAGGGCCCTTGCAGAAACCTCTAAAAGCAGTTTTGTGGCGCAGATACAAAAAGGGAAAAATTTGTCAAGGGGGACAGCAGGCCTGCTAGCAGCCTGGCTCTCCTCGCAACAACACAGACTCTGACAGTATCCTTGAAATTCCCGTGAAACAACAAAATTACTCACGCTGAGAAGTTTTGGTAATCACTTTTTCAAAGCGTAGCGGCCTTGAAAGCAGGTGTACAGACTCCCTTAAATCAAGGAGCTGTGAGAAAGTATTTGGAAGTAAGTGAACATGTCATCAACCAGCCATAATGAGATGGCCACAGCAGGCGTGCAGATAACTTTTAGACATTAAAGGTAAACTAACAATGTTTGGCTATAAGGTATGCTTATCAAAACTCGTTATAATTACTAATTAATCACTTTGGTGTGAACAGTGTGTGAACCAATTAGCAGTTTTTAGATTGCCACATTTTATAGTATGGCTTTTCGTTTATGGGATAGATGGGCTGGTTACCTTCCTGTATCACCTCAGGAACCGCAGGAGTTGGTTCCAGTGTTTAATGGGAGGTTAGAGGGTTGGTTAAGCTCTTGGGGAATAACAGGTTGGCTTAGTGACTTGGTTAAGGAAGGTATACGATGGCTGTTGATTATTATAGTTGCTGTTATAGTAGTAGGCACTTTGTTAGCTTATACCCTGCAAGGCAAGGTTACTGCTCTTGTTGCTCAGAAGAAAAAAGGGGGAATTGTTGGAGTACGTGCACGTAGGCAGGAAGTGCAGACTAAAGCAGAGCAGAAGAAGCACGGCACGACCAATCAGGATCAAGGTCGAGACGACCTTAAACGAAGACAGCCCTCAGAAGAAGCAAGTGAATCGGGGAAAAACAGGTTGAAGGAACTGCAAGAATGAAAACAAGAGGCAGGCTTATGATGATCTAACCCTTAACAAATAACCAATAATAGATTGACTTATGGGCATATGTTAGCCACAAAGTATAAAAGGAGCTAACTTAGAACTAATAAAGGCAGTTGCTTTTATCACTCACATCGAGCAGGCTTGCTTCTTCCCCCGCCGGCAGGAAACGGTTTCAGGCAGTCTCTTGGCATGTGGCTCTTTGCTTTGTCCCTTGCAGGCTGCACAAGCGGCGTCCTTGGGGCGTAGCCACACGTCTGAACGCACTGAGAAGCTGAGGCGGTCGTCGTCCGTGTTGGTGCCTAATTCCAAAGCAGTACATGGCAGGTAGGTGGAGCGTTTGGCTCTGTTTTTGCAGTCACCTTGCGCTGTGAGCCTCTGTATTAGACTTGTCTTGCGCCGTATGCCTGTGTAACAAGCTTGCCTTGCGCCGTGTGCCTGGGATTTTGGGTGGTGTGGGTGATAGCTTGCTTTTATTTTGTTTAGCTCAGATGGAGGGCACTATGGAAAACACCTCTCGGAACACATTTTTTACAAGCAGTGGGAACAGGTTATGAATATGTAAATATTTGAGAGGTAAGCTAATATATAGGGATCCTGGTACGGAATAGAACCCAGAAGAGCTGCCACGTAAACATGCGCGTCTGCAGCGGAGCAATCCTCCCCTGGGCACCCAGCGCTGAACCGCGAACAACTAACAACAAATGGAATTCCCCACATGATGCCAAGTTGCTTTGGACCGGTGGAGTGCTGCGGCTCTATGGTGGTAGGTATTGCAATCGCGCTCACTCCCGCGGTAGCGCTCAAGCGTGGGCTTGTGTTCTTCTTCGCGCTCTCTTTTCTCCACTATTTCTTCTTTCTTTCCCACAGTTTCTTGCATGCTGCTTTCAGCCAAGTACTGTGACTGGAACCTTGACTCCGTTTGGAGTCTTCACTCTGCTGTGACCAGGTCTTTGCAATCCTCAGGAACAAAGCACCTAATTGGACCTCCCACAGGGGTTAAGCCCAGCCGCCCCCAGCCACCCAGAGCAGTCTGAGGTCGGTTGGAACGCAAGGGGGTTTAACCTCTGCCAAATTAGTCTCTCTGGTTGTGGGCTGTGAGAGCCATGTCCCTCTGGATCAGCCTTCCCTTATGCCATTGGACAGCTCACTGCTTTCCTAGAGGTTTTCAGAGCACTGTGAATTTTTCTCTAGCCTGTTTGGAGGTCACAGCAGGCCGCTTATGGACTCCAAGCATTAGCCCTTTATTTCAGGGGCCTGTTGCAGAGGGAAGAGTTTGTTAGAAGACGGAACCTAGCAGCTGTCTGCAAAATACGTGGTATGCCTGGCAAGCGCAGTTTCTGGGGAACTGTTCCAACCGGGAAGAGGGAAGGAAGGGAAATAAACAATGAATGAAGTTGAGCCTGGGAGGAAGGGAGGCTTCCTGCGGAGACCTTTGGAATTGGCCAACTGTCCGCCTGCATCCAGGTGACTCACTCTATGATCTTTGCAGATGCACGAGCGGCGCGCCATGAGGAGAGCGGGTCAGGACAAGTTTCTCAAGGTAACATGTGACCGGTGGCTGTCTGACTAGCTTATGCCTTTTGGTCTGTCATTTGTTTTTGAAGTCACAAAATGCCGAGCAAAGCTGGATGGCAGCATGTCAACATGTGACCTCGGCCAGGTGAGTTGAGACTAGCGGGCTCAAGCAGAGATGACTTTTTCAGGTGCGACAGTGTCTGTGAAGTTCTAACAGTCTCTTTTGCTTTCCAGGTGGTACCCGACGCTTGACACCACAACAAAGCGTCCCAGTAAGCAGACATCCGGTAGACATCTTCTGCTGTCAAGAAGGGATTGTAGATCCCCGGACTCCTGCAAGCTAAGTAGAAGGAGCCGGAGGAGAGGGCAAGAATGGGGTTGGGGAGAGGCTGGATAAGGCTGTACAGGGAGGAGCGGGTCACTTGGCAGCACAATGCCAGGGTGTGCCGGGCAGGGCAGCTCCAGCCCCTGTCTGTCTTGATGCTTGTCGTTTGGTGTGTCTTCTGTGTCTTAGTCCTTCTCTGGATGTCAGCATCCTCTTTGTGCTCAAAGGTGCCCAGTGTGCCTCTCGGGCGCGGTCTCTAGGGTCTTGAATGCCCACGCTCGTTCATCAGCATAGCAGCCGCGGAGCTGCTCTTGATTTGCCTAGCAAGGTCATGGCACGGTTTGTCCTCACGTCTCGGAAGTTTCCGGTCGGTCTTCTCTTGTGGCGTCATTGCGGGCTCTGTCTGGAGCCCGCTCTTCGGTCACTCGTTTTCAC
This sequence comes from Laterallus jamaicensis coturniculus, assembly GCA_022605575.1. Taxonomy (NCBI): domain Eukaryota; kingdom Metazoa; phylum Chordata; class Aves; order Gruiformes; family Rallidae; genus Laterallus; species Laterallus jamaicensis. Next base: position 66,445 of record JAKCOX010000443.1, read on the forward strand.
AGCCGGAGGCTTTTTCCGTGCATCTTTCCATCGTTAGGTCTTGAAGGCGGGCTTCTTGTGCATCCATCGTCACTGTTTTGGAACGGCTCATTGGAAGGACTTACTGTCAGTCCCCTCTCTTTGGGGGCTGCCTTAGAGCTTCCTCTCATCCGCCCCTTCGTGGCGTTGTTTGACGGTGTCTCCTGTCTTGCTGACAGTTTTCGGTCCTCTTGGAGTCCCATCATCCGCAGGGTTCTGCGTTGCGTCATTCTGTGTGCGTGTTTGGCACGGAGCTGCTCTGCCCGGGGTTGTGGAGTCGGGGTGATGGGGCATAGCCGCAGGAGTCCAGGGTTAGCGTGTGGGATTCTGCCCGGGAGGGCTCGGCGAAGGTGGTACCGTCAGCAGGGTGTGCGGACCATCCTGCCCATCCTGTTCCTGGGAGTTGGTGGGAGCTGCTAGGTGGGGCCCTTCAGCGTTGGGAAAAGCAGATGGAACTTTGCAGGGGTGTAAGGCTGTGGGGCTCTGAGGTATGCCTGGTTTTTTACTGTTTGAGTCTTAAGGGCTGCCTGCAGTTAGACCGCAGAGAGGGTTCCTAAATGGAAGCGAGAGATCCGCAATGGTGCAGCGATGAGTCGGTATCGGGGTGACGTGCTCACTAAATTGTTGGGTTTTTCAGACAGGGCCAGATGCAATGTGTACCAAGGCAGCGATGGAGGAGTCGAGGGGAGGACCCGAGGGAGGTAGGTCGGCCGGTGGTGTTGGCGTGATGAAGTGGTCGGCGGCTCGGTGCCACGTTTAAGGTTTGTTTGTGTGTGCTGTTTCTCTTGTGAAGGCGCAAAGCGAGGAGGAAAGCGGGCCCTTCAGCGAGGGGAGGCGACTCGGGCCAGGCAAGGCATTCCTCACGGGCTGGTGTTGCATTGCAGGTGAGTTCTAGGCATCCCTTGTTTGTTTTCCAGCCCAGGCAGGAACCTCGGCGCGGGCACCTATAACTGGCGGGGGCTGTGAGCGGTCGGTGAAGGGAAGGGAATGGGAGATGGGAAACGGCTTCAGGCAGTTTCTTGGAACGTTGCTCTTTGCTTTGTCCCTTGCAGGCTCCACAGGCAGCGTCGTTGGGGCGTAGCCACACGTCTGAACGCACTGAGAAGCTGAGGTGGTCGTCGTCCGTGTTGGTGCCTAATTCCAAAGCAGTACATGGCAGGTAGGTGGAGCGTTTGGCTCTGTTTTTGCAGTCACCTTGCGCTGTGAGCCTCTGTATTAGACTTGTCTTGCGCCGTATGCCTGTGTAACAAGCTTGCCTTGCGCCGTGTGCCTGGGATTTTGGGTGGTGTGGGTGATAGCTTGCTTTTCTTTTGTTTAGCTCAAATGGAGGGCACTATGGAAAACACCTCTCGGAACACATTTTAATAAGCAGTGGGAACAGGTTATGAATATGTAAATATTTGAGAGGTAAGCTAATAAATAGGGATCCTGGTACGGAATAGAACCCAGAAGAGCTGCCACGTAAACGTGCGCGTCTGCAGCGGAGCAATCAGCCCCTGGCCACCCAGCGCTGAACCGCGAACAACTAACAACAAATGGAATTCTCCACATGATGCCAAGTTGCTTTGGACCAGTTGAGTGCTGCAGCTCTATGGTGGTAGGTATTGCAATCGCGCTCACTCCCGCGCTAGCGCTCAAGCGCTCTCTCTTTACCGCACTGTTTTCTTCCTTTTCCCCTTTCACTTGCGCGCTGCTTGTAGGTCAAATGCAGGGCCTCCGTTTGGAGTCTTCACTCTGGTCCTGAGGATTGCCAAGACCTGCTCGAAACAAAGCCCCGAACTGGACCTCCCACAGCGGTTAAGCCCAGCCGCCCCCAGCCACCCAGAGCGATCTGAGGTCGGTTGGAACGCAAGGGGGTTTAACCTCTGCCAAATTAGTCTCTCTGGTTTTGGATTGAGAGAAATGTGTGCTTCTGGATCGAGCTTGCCTTGGGCAATGTTCATGGATGATAAGGTAGTGTAATGCATGTCGCGTGCCTCTGTATCGGGGTGGAGTGTTGGAGAATGGCTGACAGACAATGGTCATGGAGATATAGCTGAGCTGCATACGCATACATAAGGAACTGTTTACGTGCACACAGGCTTCACAAACAATAAGGGGGAGAGAAGGACATCTCTCCAGCTGATTGATTAAACGAGGCTCTGTATGTTTTGAACCGAAAAGTTCATGTTAGATGTTAGTGAAATGAAGTTACAGGTACTAACTTGGGAAAGGAGATCTGCCTATGTCATTACAGATACGGGAACCAAGCCGATAAAGCTGTGGATCCAGAAGAAATCAAGCTTGCATGAACCAGGACGGGATCCTGATCACAGTAACTGAAGTCAAGTGTTCCAAGTGCAGCCACAATGGACAATGAGTTTTGCTGCGGGACATTTTGAATACTCTTTTAAATATGAGTGTGTTAGTGGTAAATAAAAATTAGAGAAACAGTGATTTCTGCACAGCCTAAGGTCACAGGCTGCAATCGGTGCTTGCACGGAAACGTGAAGCTGAAGTTATCTGCACTTCTGACATTCCTGATTGGCAAAGCAAACAGGTACAACAGCAAAGGTATCGAGGCACTTAGCTACAGATGCGGATTCTGTGAAACATGCAGCAGCTGATTTGTGCTGCTGGCTCGCAGACATAATTGTGAAAGTTTTGGAAGGTATGTGCTGCAGGAATCTGGCTGACCACTCTCAGTCAATTCATGTGAGCATTCAGAAATTAAGAGATTGAACAGAATTGGTTTCATGAGTGGGAAATTTCAGGATGGATATTGTCAATGGTCAAATTTGGATTATTGGATTTGACAATTCGGTACTTGTCTTACATTTACTGCCGTGCTTGTTGAGCTTTCTGCAAAGGGCCCTTGCAGAAACCTCTAAAAGCAGTTTTGTGGCGCAGATACAAAAAGGGAAAAATTTGTCAAGGGGGACAGCAGGCCTGCTAGCAGCCTGGCTCTCCTCGCAACAACACAGACTCTGACAGTATCCTTGAAATTCCCGTGAAACAACAAAATTACTCACGCTGAGAAGTTTTGGTAATCACTTTTTCAAAGTGTAGCGGCCTTGAAAGCAGGTGTACAGACTCCCTTAAATCAAGGAGCTGTGAGAAAGTATTTGGAAGTAAGTGAACATGTCATCAACCAGCCATAATGAGATGGCCACAGCAGGCGTGCAGATAACTTTTAGACATTAAAGGTAAACTAACAATGTTTGGCTATAAGGTATGCTTATCAAAACTCGTTATAATTACTAATTAATCACTTTGGTGTGAACAGTGTGTGAACCAATTAGCAGTTTTTAGATTGCCACATTTTATAGTATGGCTTTTCGTTTATGGGATAGATGGGCTGGTTACCTTCCTGTATCACCTCAGGAACCGCAGGAGTTGGTTCCAGTGTTTAATGGGAGGTTAGACGGTTGGTTAAGCTCTTGGGGAATAACAGGTTGGCTTAGTGACTTGGTTAAGGAAGGTATACGATGGCTGTTGATTATTATAGTTGCTGTTATAGTAGTAGGCACTTTGTTAGCTTATACCCTGCAAGGCAAGGTTACTGCTCTTGTTGCTCAGAAGAAAAAAGGGGGAATTGTTGGAGTACGTGCACGTAGGCAGGAAGTGCAGACTAAAGCAGAGCAGAAGAAGCACGGCACGACCAATCAGGATCAAGGTCGAGACGACCTTAAACGAAGACAGCCCTCAGAAGAAGCAAGTGAATCGGGGAAAAACAGGTTGAAGGAACTGCAAGAATGAAAACAAGAGGCAGGCTTATGATGATCTAACCCTTAACAAATAACCAATAATAGATTGACTTATGGGCATATGTTAGCCACAAAGTATAAAAGGAGCTAACTTAGAACTAATAAAGGAAGTTGCTTTTATCACTCACATTGAGCAGGCTTGCTTCTTCCCCCGCCGGCAGGAAACGGTTTCAGGCAGTCTCTTGGCATGTGGCTCTTTGCTTTGTCCCTTGCAGGCTGCACAAGCGGCGTCCTTGGGGCGTAGCCACACGTCTGAACGCACTGAGAAGCTGAGGCGGTCGTCGTCCGTGTTGGTGCCTAATTCCAAAGCAGTACATGGCAGGTAGGTGGAGCGTTTGGCTCTGTTTTTGCAGTCACCTTGCGCTGTGAGCCTCTGTATTAGACTTGTCTTGCGCCGTATGCCTGTGTAACAAGCTTGCCTTGCGCCGTGTGCCTGGGATTTTGGGTGGTGTGGGTGATAGCTTGCTTTTATTTTGTTTAGCTCAGATGGAGGGCACTATGGAAAACACCTCTCGGAACACATTTTTTACAAGCAGTGGGAACAGGTTATGAATATGTAAATATTTGAGAGGTAAGCTAATATATAGGGATCCTGGTACGGAATAGAACCCAGAAGAGCTGCCACGTAAACATGCGCATCTGCAGCGGAGCAATCCTCCCCTGGGCACCCAGCGCTGAACCGCGAACAACTAACAACAAAGAGAATTCCCCACATGATGCCGAGTTGCTTTGGACCGGTGGAGTGCTGCAGCTCTATGGTGGTAGGTATTGCGGTAGCGCTCAAGCGCTCTCTCTTTACCGCACTGTTTTCTTCCTTTTCCCCTTTCACTTGCGCGCTGCTTGTAGGTCAAATGCAGGGCCTCCGTTTGGAGTCTTCACTCTGGTCCTGAGGATTGCCAAGACCTGCTCGAAACAAAGCCCCGAACTGGACATCCCACAGGGGTTAAGCCCAGCCGCCCCCAGCCACCCAGAGCGATCTGAGGTCGGTTGGAACGCAAGGGGGTTTAACCTCTGCCAAATTAGTCTCTCTGGTTTTGGATTGAGAGAAATGTGTGCTTCTGGATCGAGCTTGCCTTGGGCAATGTTCATGGATGATAAGGTAGTGTAATGCATGTCGCGTGCCTCTGTATCGGGGTGGAGTGTTGGAGAATGGCTGACAGACAATGGTCATGGAGATATAGCTGAGCTGCATACGCGTACATAAGGAACTGTTTACGTGCACACAGGCTTCACAAACAATAAGGGGGAGAGAAGGACATCTCTCCAGCTGATTGATTAAACGAGGCTCTGTATGTTTTGAACCGAAAAGTTCATGTTAGATGTTAGTGAAATGAAGTTACAGGTACTAACTTGGGAAAGGAGATCTGCCTATGTCATTACAGATACGGGAACCAAGCCGATAAAGCTGTGGATCCAGAAGAAATCAAGCTTGCATGAACCAGGACGGGATCCTGATCACAGTAACTGAAGTCAAGTGTTCCAAGTGCAGCCACAATGGACAATGAGTTTTGCTGCGGGACATTTTGAATACTCTTTTAAATATGAGTGTGTTAGTGGTAAATAAAAATTAGAGAAACAGTGATTTCTGCACAGCCTAAGGTCACAGGCTGCAATCGGTGCCTGCACGGAAACGTGAAGCTGAAGTTATCTGCACTTCTGACGCTCCTGATTGGCAAAGCAAACAGGTACAACAGCAAAGGTATCGAGGCACTTAGCTACAGATGCGGATTCTGTGAAACATGCAGCAGCTGATTTGTGCTGCTGGCTCGCAGACATAATTGTGAAAGTTTTGGAAGGTATGTGCTGCAGGAATCTGGCTGACCGCTCTCAGTCGATTCATGTGAGCATTCAGAAATTAGGAGATGGAACAGAATTGGTTTCATGAGTGGGAAATTTCAGGATGGATATTGTCAATGGTCAAATTTGGATTATTGGATTTGACAATTCGGTACTTATCTTACATTTACTGCCGTGCTTGTTAAGCTTTCTGCAAAGGGCCCTTGCAGAAACCTCTAAAAGCAGTTTTGTGGCGCAGATACAAAAAGGGAAAAATTTGTCAAGGGGGACAGCAGGCCTGCTAGCAGCCTGGCTCTCCTCGCAACAACACAGACTCTGACAGTATCCTTGAAATTCCCATGAAACAACAAAATTACTCACGCTGAGAAGTTTTGGTAATCACTTTTTCAAAGCGTAGCGGCCTTGAAAGCAGGTGTACCGACTCCCTTAAATCAAGGAGCTGTGAGAAAGTATTTGGAAGTAAAATGAACATGTCATCAACCAGCCATAATGAGATGGCCACAGCACAGCAGGCGTGCAGATAACTTTTAGACATTAAAGGTAAACTAAAAATGTTTGGCTATAAGGTATGCTTATCAAAACTCGTTATAATTACTAATTAATCACTTTGGTGTGAACAGTGTGTGTAACCAATTAGCAGTTTTTAGATTGCCACATTTTATAGTATGGCTTTTCGTTTATGGGATGGATGGGCTAGTTACCTTCCTGTATCACTTCAGGAACTGCAGGAGTTGGAGCTTCTGGGTTCAGTAAATGCTGATGCATGTTTATATTTTAACCATACACGTAGGAACTAAAGCTCACCCACCAATGTAAATTCTAACATGGCTGTTTATAGCAAGGCTACGAGCTGGTGCAATTATACTTCGCCTAACATTTCAATATCTACTAAGCATCCCTTGCAGCTACCGCCTGGTAATTTACTGAGATGCAGAGACTGTGCCTGGCCAGGTATCCCGTCACGTCTAAGAGGGGGGCCATGCACGCTTGGCCGCTTATCTCTGCTAACGCCTAACACCCCTATGATATTTAACATGAGCCATCACCATCGCCGAACCAGGAGGCAGGCACATGCTTTTAACAAAGAATGCAACGGCCAGGTAACATTCTGGTCACTGGAAGAGATTATATCTGCATCTCTTCTCGCTCCAGGGGTGTCAGCAGCAGCTGCACACAATCACCTAAAGTTGAGGTGTTGGCTAGCAAAACAAACAAATGCTACTTCCCTTGCACTTTCCAGTCTTTTGCTTGTCCAAGGCCATGGATGTGAAACTATTGAAGGAAAGTGTTGTTTTAATTTGTCAGATCATGGACAATCAATCCAAGAACATTTAAAATGGTTGAAAGATCATGTAAAGAAGGTTACAGTATTTAATGGGGGGTTAGACGGTTGGTTAAGCTCTTGGGGAATAACAGGTTGGCTTAGTGACTTGGTTAAGGAAGGTATACGATGGCTGTTGATTATTATAGTTGCTGTTATAGTAGTAGGCACTTTGTTAGCTTATGCCCTGCAAGGCAAGGTTACTGCTCTTGTTGCTCAGAAGAAAAAAGGGGGAATTGTTGGAGAATGGCTGACAGAAAATGGTCATGGAGATATAGCTGAGCTGCATACGCGTACATAAGGAACTGTGTACGTGCACGTAGGAATGGAGTGCAGAGTAAAGGAGAGCAGAAGCAGTGCGGCAGGACTAATCAGGATCAAGGTCAAGACGACCTTAAACGAAGACAGCCCTCAGAAGAAGCAAGTGAATCCGGGAAAAACTGGTTGAAGGAACTGTAAGAATGAAAACAAGAGGCAGGCTTATGATGATATAACCTGTAACAAATAACCAATGGTAGATTGACTAATAGGCATATATTAACCACAATGTATAAAAGGAGCTAACTTAGAGCTAATAAACGAAGTTGCTTTTATCACTCATATTGAGTAGGCCTGCCTCTTCCCCCGCTGGCAGTGGAGTAATGGATAGCGTGCCTCTGTATTAGACATGTCTTGCGCCGCATGCCTCTGTATCGGGATGGAGTAATGGATAGCGTGCCTCTGTATTAGACTTGTCTTGCGCCGTATGCCTGTGTAACAAGCTTGCCTTGCGCTGTGTGCCTGGGATTTTGGGTGGTGTGGGTGATAGCTTGATTTTCTTTTGTTCAACTCAAATGGATGGCACTATGGAAAACACCTCTCGGAACAAATTTAATCAGTAGTGGGAACAGGTTATGAATATGTAAATATTTGTGAGGTAACCTAATAAATATATATGATTGACCTGCTTAGAAGCAGAAGCACGGACACTTGTGCGCGTATGTAGTGTAGCAATCCTCCCCTGTCCACTTTTGCTGGTACATTTAAGTTTCTCAGGGAAAGGTAAGCTTTGAGCCCCAGGTTGAAAAGTGCTTCTTATAAGTCGGCTGTGGAGGTTTTAGAGAAGGTATGTGTTTCAGTCCCGAGTGCTTTGATTTGGGAGGTATTGCTGGACACTTGGAATGTACGGAATGAAATGCTGGTCCGGCTGAGAAAAACTTTTCTGCCGATTATGGAGGTACAATTTGAGTTTTGCAGGCAAAGGAAATCTCTGAGTCCCAGAGTGAAATGTGCATCTTGTTGGACAATTAGGGAGGTTTCAGGCAGCGTATGTCTTTCAGTCCTGGCTGCTTTGGTTTGGGAGCTAATGCGGCACATTTGGATTGTTTGGAATGAAATGCTGCTCCCGCTGAGGGAAAGAACCTCCCCCTCTTTCAGCTCTGCTTCTCTGTCCACCATTGTTTTCTCCGCCTCTCTAATGTTCCATTTCTCCATCTCTCTGTGGATGGCCTCAGGAGATTTCAGGCCGGGAACATATTTCAGTTCTGACACCTGTAGTTGGAGACTCAGCACTGCGCTGGGTTCAGCGGGGAACTCGCCCTCGGCCAGGGCCAATCGCCCACACACACAACCAACTCACCCTTGGGCACGGAGGAACAAGCAGTGGGTTTATAGATTAAAATGGTAGTTTATAGGGCCCAAATGATAGTTTATAAGCTGTAAAACACATTGTTAAAACACAGCTTTAGGCGGTAAACTGCTTTTTGTCCTACAAAAATGCTATTTCTATTTAGAACAAACTGGTGGTTTTGTAGGGCACTTTGTGGTGCCGTTATCTCCTTTGTTCTTCCCTCTTCTTGTTCCTCTGCCCTTCTTGGTCCCCTCCTTTGTACCACAACCCTCCCCCCCCCCCAGCCTTGGTCCTACATTCTTTATCACTTTTTCTTGGACCCTGCTCTCTGGAGCCCCCCCCCCCCCCCTTTGTCCCTCTCCCCTTCTTGGTATTTCCCACTTCTTTGTGATTGCATCCTCCTTTGTCCTGTCCCCTTTTTGGTTCTTCTGTCGTCTTAGTCTTCCCTGTACTCCCCTTTTGTCTTAGGCTGCGTGCCATATCACCCCGCTCCCCCTCCATATTTTGGCTTTGCGCTGTGAGGTTCTACCCAGTCTTGCTGTCTCCCATTTTGGTTTGTCCTGTCAGATCCCCCTTATTCCTCTCTCTTGTAAACCCTTCCCTGTTGTCCTCTCCCCTTCTTTTTCTCCTGCTGCTTTCTGTCCTTTTGCTTCCATCCTCTCTATTGCAGAAAACTGTCCCTCCCAGAATACGTTCTCTACTGACTTTAGTTCCATGTGTTTTGATTTCTCCTCCGTGCATTGGTGAAAACTGTCTCCCAAGAAACAGCGACCCGTAGCCTTAGGTTCAGGGCGTTTTTTTGTTCCGGGGTGTGCAACGCCAAAAAGGGTCCCCCCGGGTACAGGGACCCGGTGCCTTTGGTTCCGGACGTTTTTTTGTTCCGGGGTGTGCAACGCCAAAAAGGGTCCCCCCGGGTACAGGGACCCGGTGCCTTTGGTTCCGGGCGTTTTTTTGTTCCGGGGTGTGCAACGCCAAAAAGGGTCCCCCCGGGTACAGGGACCCGGTGCCTTTGGTTCCGGGCGTTTTTTTGTTCCGGGGTGTGCAACGCCAAAAAGGGTCCCCCCGGGTACAGGGACCCGGTGCCTTTGGTTCCGGGCGTTTTTTTGTTCCGGGGTGTGCAACGCCAAAAAGGGTCCCCCCGGGTACAGGGACCCGGTGCCTTTGGTTCCGGGCGTTTTTTTGTTCCGGGGTGTGCAACGCCAAAAAGGGTCCCCCCGGGTACAGGGACCCGGTGCCTTTGGTTCCGGACGTTTTTTTGTTCCGGGGTGTGCAACGCCAAAAAGGGTCCCCCCGGGAACAGGGACCCGGTGCCTTTGGTTCCGGGCGTTTTTTTTGTTCCGGGGTGTGCAACGCCAAAAAGGGTCCCCCCGGGTACAGGGACCCGGTGCCTTTGGTTCCGGACGTTTTTTTGTTCCGGGGTGTGCAACGCCAAAAAGGGTCCCCCCGGGTACAGGGACCCGGTGCCTTTGGTTCCGGACGTTTTTTTGTTCCGGGGTGTGCAACGCCAAAAAGGGTCCCCCCGGGTACAGGGACCCGGTGCCTTTGGTTCCGGGCGTTTTTTTTGTTCCGGGGTGTGCAACGCCAAAAAGGGTCCCCCCGGGTACAGGGACCCGGTGCCTTTGGTTCCGGGCGTTTTTTTTGTTCCGGGGTGTGCAACGCCAAAAAGGGTCCCCCCGGGTACAGGGACCCGGTGCCTTTGGTTCCGGACGTTTTTTTGTTCCGGGGTGTGCAACGCCAAAAAGGGTCCCCCCGGGTACAGGGACCCGGTGCCTTTGGTTCCGGGCGTTTTTTTTGTTCCGGGGTGTGCAACGCCAAAAAGGGTCCCCCCGGGTACAGGGACCCGGTGCCTTTGGTTCCGGACGTTTTTTTGTTCCGGGGTGTGCAACGCCAAAAAGGGTCCCCCCGGGTACAGGGACCCGGTGCCTTTGGTTCCGGGCGTTTTTTTGTTTAGGGGTGTGCAACGCCAAAAAGGGTCCCCCCGGGTACAGGGACCCGGTGCCTTTGGTTCCGGGTGTTTTTTTGTTCCCGGGTGTGCAACGCCAAAAAGGGTCCCCCCGGGTACAGGGACCCGGTGCCTTTGGTTCCGGGTGTTTTTTTGTTCCGGGGTGTGCAACGCCAAAAAGGGTCCCCCCGGGTACAGGGACCCGGTGCCTTTGGTTCCGGGTGTTTTTTGTTCCGAGGTGTGCACCTGTCCTGGTTTCAGCTAAGATGGAGTTAATTTACCATTTGGAAGTGGGTGGAATGCTGTGTTTGGGTGTTAGAATGAGAGCAGTGCTGACAGCATCCTGACGTTCCTAGTTGTTATCAAGCAGTCAAGAACTTTTTCAGTTCTTGATGTTTCCAACAGGAGGGGACGCAACCAGGACAGGTGACCTGAATTGGACAAAGACGATATTCCTTGCCAATCAGGTCATGCTTATTATAAAGGGGCGACTGGGAGAAGGAGGAGGGAACCCCAGGATGTGTGGGTTTTTTTGGGACCGTCGAGTTCCGGGATGGCTCTGAGCTGCGCGGCCTTAGTTGTGTGGTTCAGTGAGATACGGTGTTGTGTATCACCAGTTTTGCGCATTCTGTGCTCTACAGTTGTATTATCATTGTTGGGTTTTTTTCCTGTGTTTATGCCATTTTAGTAACCTATCCTTATCCCAACCTGTGCGGTTTTGGGTTTCTAGGTTTTGGTTTGGGTTTCTTCCTCCCTCTTTACATTTCCCTACCCTATGCTCACCCCCCCCACCACCCCCCCTTTCTTTTTGTTAAAAGAACAAGCCACTGTCTGGGGCTCAGGTCTCAGCTGGGGCTAACTACCACAGTTTTTGGCATCCAACGTGGGGCACAAAAGGTTGGGATAACAATAGATTTGACCCTAACCCAATTGCAATTAAGATAGAGCTGCGATAAGCACTGTTATTTAAGCAGTCTCTGGTCACAAGGCTGCGGTAATGGCTGCGGTACTCAAACTGCTGCATGCAATCCTGGCAGATTTCTTTACTCTCTCAGGGCTGCGGCTCTCATACTTGTTCCCTCACTTTGCTTTAGTGCATTTTTTGATATTAGTCTATGATACAATAATATTGGTGACCCTGAGGTTAAGCTGGTACTTGTATGAGGTTTTGCTGTCCTGTTCATTCCTTGGACAGGGAGGGGTTAATAACAGCAACAGCTATGGTGGGGGCACAGAGGGGAATAACTTCAGTTTTCTTTTCTTTGGGGCTAAATAAAACAGCTCAGAGTCTTTGAAAATCTTCAATATCCGTGGGATACTCAAACTAGCATTTTGCTATCGGTAGGTTTGGTGCAGAAGGTTCAGTTTTTGTTATATATTAAACACAGGTTTATGAATACCACTCCGGAGTTTTCTTGGAGGTTGGATAATCACGAGAAGCAGGGCACGTGGCAGAGCACGGGCGAGTACCTAGGCACTTTCTCACACCCGATGGTTTGGAACTTCACTCCTGGATAGCTACAGGACCCTGATAAAGTCATTGCATATATGAAAAAAAAACTGTCGTACATTTCCCAGAGATGCACATCTTGCTGCACTGTGCCGAGCCCTAGTCACTATCTAGAATCGAACAATTGCGTGCCTTGCCTGGACTCTCAGAAGATTCTGCCGTTGTGGTGTTGTCAAAGGTGAAGGTCGAAGACTCGGTGACTTTAGTTCCGGGCGTTATTTTCTTCTGGGGTGTGCAGCGCTGTTAAGGGACAGCCAGAAAAAGCGACCCAGTGACTTTAGTTCTGGGTGGGTTTTTTGTTCAGTTCTGTGGATCGCTGAAAACAGTTCCCCCAGAAACGGTGACCCTGCTCATTTGGTTCCACTGGGTTTTCTTGTTCCAGGGACTGCAGCACTGAAACCTGTGTATGTGTCATCATCTTGTCCAGTCATATCCCCATCCCCCTATTCCCCCCTGTAATCGGTGACCTGGCAACATCGGTTCCGGATGTTTTTTCATTCTGGGTTGTGCGTCACTTTAAATGGTCCACCTGGAAAGAGCGGCCTTGTTATTTTGGGTCTGCGTGATTTTGGTTCGCATCTATTTGTCACTCAATTTGACACCCCTGGAAGTAATATTTGATATCCACAATGCATTTGAGTCTCTATTTGGCTTTTATTGTACTTCCCCCTTTCTCTCTTTCTCTGTCTGGACTCTAGTTCCTATTTTGACATTCCACATTCAGTCCTGTAGCCTGTCGGTGTTTCTGCTCCCTCTGTCTCTGTCCGGCTCTGTGCGCTTGTCATAGGTGCGCGTAGCAATTCATGGCAATTGATTGATTTCTCCATCTTTATCGATCCCGTTCCCCGCCCCTCATTTTGAATTCTTCCCTCTGTCTTGTCCCCTGCCCAGGATTTCCTAAATTTGTTACACTGCAGCCTGTCGCTACCTTTTTCTTTCCCCATCTCAGTTTGTACGGCTCCTCGTCTCTCTTTGTTCCTCCCTCTATGCTGCATTGCTCTGTTTCCTTTCTCCATCCCTCTCTCTCCATTTCAGGCTCCTGTCTTTCAGCTCTGCTTCTCTGTCCACCATTGTTTTCTCCGCCTCTCTAATGTTCCATTTCTCCATCTCTCTGTGGAAGGCCTCAGGAGATTTCAGGCCGGGAACATCTTTCAGTTCTGACACCTGTAGTTGGAGACTCAGCACCGCGCTGGGTTCAGCGGGGAATTCGCCCTCGGCCAGGGCCAATCGCCCACACACACAACCAACTCACCCTTGGGCACGGAGGAACAAGCGGTGGGTTTATAGATTAAAATGGTAGTTTATAGGGCCCAAATGATAGTTTACCGACTAAAGCTGTGTTTTAACAATGTGTTTTACAGCTTAGAAATAGCTTTTTTGTAGGACAAAAAGCAGTTTAGAACAGAACTGGTGGTTTTGTAGGGAAAGAGCAGCGTTTTTTAGAATCAATTGGGGTTTTTTAGGCAAAAAAGCCTGGTGTTTTTATAGAAGAAAGCAGCGGTTCTGTTGGATAAAAATTGGGGTTTACGGGATCAAAATGGTGGTTAATGGGTTTTTTTTTTTTCTCCCCATAATCAAATGGTCTTTTCCAGGCTGCAATGGCCTCATGTTCCTTCAAGGACCGAACGCATGTTCTTCCTAAGGTTGGGCGGTCGCTTCCCGGTACTTGAGCTCCCCTTGGGAACTTTGAAAAACCAACGGAAGAGATGAGATAGCTCGAGGAAAGGGGATGAGGGGGGCGTGAAGAGGAGGAGCGTCGAGGCACTCACCCACATCTCTTGGCTGGGCCAGCTTTAAGCAACCAGACTGAAGAGGAAGATATGGCAGAGGCAGAGAGAGAAGCCTCGAGGCAAAGCGAGTTTTTGCCAGTCCCAGGAGGTGCAGCCAGTCGTCCACCTAGCCATCCCTAACACAAATCTCAAGATCTACTTGCTGCCCACCCTCATCTCTCTTCCAGGCTGCCCGAGTCACAATGCTTGTTGTTCTCGTGCCACAGCCGATGGGATATATTGAGGAATCTATTTCTGCTTCCTCATTTAGCCTTGTCTGGAACATAGTTCCAGTAGAAGTCTGGCAGTACACGTGGCATCACCAGATGCAAAGTATAACTCTGATATTTTGGCTTTTTCGGTAGCTAGCTAAAGTGCATATGCACTGTAAAAACACTCTCATTAGAGCCTAAGTCACCATTTTCCTACCAAGTTTCCTTTAATAGCTATCTTTTTCGATCTACACGCCAGAAAAATTGAAACTATTTACATACCGATACAACAGACGCAGTCCCAGGAGAGCCAGCATCACTGCTTTCGGTGAGAATCAGTGTCGTTTGGCGCCCGGCATCCCAGAAAGCTCACTCGAGTCAGAAAATCCTCTCCAGCTTCTTCAGTGCCTTTATATCTCCTACAGTCTCTGAGCAACAACTCAGAACTAAAGAGCCCTGCCTGCTCCTCGAGCTGCTTTTAAGCCTTCTGGAGGCAGGACACTCCCCTTTCCCAGGGGACTATGGGAAGGGTGGTGGGTGGGGCCAAGGGTATATAAGCCATCTGCCTTGCCCTAGGCAGCTCATTCTCCTGCTGGCTTTCTCCAGCATCAGAGCTCTGGCTTTCATTCAGCAGATGGAGCTTAGTAGTCAGCTTGGCTTTTTGGGCAGATGCATCTGAGGTAAGAGCTTAAGTAGTACTCGATGTTAAGCAGCATGGATGTAATAGACAGCGTACTCCCAGATAGGTTTGCGGTTTGGTTTAGGGTTTATAATGTATTGTGTATTGAATTTTTAGGGGATTGTAAGATGATCCTATACAGTTATCTCTCAGTCTTCAATTGTAAGCGTGCGGCATTTTACTGGCATTTCTGATTGTACTGAAGATAGAACCTCACATTTTATTAACAGGCTTTGCTCCCTAATGTGTAAGCCACGAGCATTGCTTTTTCTAAGAGGCAGGATGATGAGATTATCTAGGTGGGGTCAGGGCGAGCCTTTTGTCTGCCTATGAGCTTTAGCCTTTCCCAATAAAGTAACAGGCAGCAAATAGATAGCCTTTTCCCAGTTCCGGGAGAGCTCACTGCTTTCCTAGACGTTCCCAGAGCACTGTGGTTTTTTCCTAGCTCATTCGGAGGTCACAGCAGGCCCCTCTTGGATTACAAGCATTAGCCCTTTATTTCAGGGGCCTGTAGCAGAGGGAAGAGTTTGTTAGAAGATCGAACCTAGCAGCTGTCTGCAAAACACGTGGTATGCCTGGCAAGGCAGTTCCCCAGGAACTGTGCCGACTGCGAAGAGGGCAGGAAGGGAGATAAATAATGAGCGAAGTTGAGCCTGGGAGGAAGGGAGGCTTCCTGCGGAGACCTTTGGTATCGGTCAACTATCCGCCTGCATCCAGGCGACTCACTCAATGATCTTTGCAGATGCCTGAGCAGAGTGCCATAAGGAGAGTGGGTCAGGACAGGTCACGCAAGGTAACGTGTGACCGGGGGCTGTCTGACCAGCTTATCCATTTTGGTCTGTCATTCGTTTTTGAAGTCACAAAGTGCCAAGAAAAGACAGATGGCAGCATGTCAACATATGACCTCGGCCAGGCAAGCTGAGACTAGCGGGCTAAAGCAGAGATGAGTTTTCCAGGAGCGACACTGTCTGTGAAGTTCTAACAGTCTCTCTTGCTTTCCAGGCGGTACCCGACACTTGACACCGCAACAAAGCGTCCCAGTAAGCAGACATCCGGTAGACATCTTCTGCTGTCAAGAAGGGATTGTAGATCCCCGGACTCCTCCAAGCTAAGTAGAAGGAGCGGGAGAAGAGAGCAAGAATGGGAGGGGTTGGGGAGAGGCTGGGTAAGGCTGTACAGGGAGGAGCAGGTCGTTTGGCAGCACAATGCCAGGGTGTGCCGGGCAGGGCAGCTCCAGCCCCTGTCTGTCTTGATGCTTGTCGTTTGTTTGTCTTCTGTGTCAGTCCTTCTCTGGATGTCAGCATCCTCTTTGTGCTCAAAGGTGCCCGGTGTGCCTCTCGGGCGCGGTCTCTAGGGTCTTGAATGCCCACGCTCGTTCATCAGCATAGCAGCCGCGGAGCAGCTCTTGATTTGCCTAGCAAGGTCATGGCACAGTTTGTCCTCACGTCTCGGAAGTTTCCGGTCGGTCCTCTCTTGTGGCGTCATTGCGGGCTCTGTCTGGAGCTCTGCTCTTCAGTCACTCGTTTTCACGGCTGGAGACTTTTTCCGTGCATCTTTCCATCGTTAGGTCTTGAAGGCGGGCTTCTTGTGCATCCGTCGTCGCAATTTTGACAGTAAGTCCTTCCAATGAGCCGTTCCAGTCCCCTCTCTTCGGGGGCTGCCATAGATCTTCTTCTCATCCGCCCCTTGGTGGCATTGTTTGACGGTGTCTCCTGTCTTGCTGACAGTTTTTGGTCCTCTTGGAGTCGCATCATCCGCAGGGTTCTGCGTTGCGTCATTCTGTGTGCGTGTTTGGCACGGAGCTGCTCTGCCCGGGCTTGTGGAGTCAGGGTGATGGGGCATAGCCGCAAGAGTCCAGGGTTAGCGTGCGGGATTCTGCCCGGGAGGGCTCGGCGAAGGTGGTACCGTCAGCAGGGTGTGCGGACCATCCTGTCCATCCTCTTCCTGGGAGATGGTGGGAGCTGCTAGGTGGGGCCCTTCAGCGTTGGAGAAAGCAGATGGAACTTTGCAGGGGTGTAAGGCTGTGGGGCTCTGAGGTATGCCTGGGTTTTTTACTGTTTGTGTCTTAAGGGCTGCCTGCAGTTAGACTGCAGATAGGGTTCCTAAATGGAAGCGAGAGGTCTGCAATGGTGTAGCGAGGAGTTGGTATCGGAGTGACGTGCTCAATAAATTGTTGGGTTTATCCGACAGGGCCAGATGCAATGTGTACCGATGCAGCGACAGAGGAGTCAAGGGGAGGACCCGAGGGAGGTAGGTCGGCCGGTGGTGTCGGTGTGATGAAGTGGTCGGCAGCTCGGTGCCACGTTTAAGGTTTGTTTGTGTGTGCCTGTTTTTCTTTGGAAGGTGTGAAACGAGGCGGAAAGCAGTCCGTTTCCAGGGGAGGCGACTCGGGCCAGGCGAGCCGTTCCTCGCGGGCCGGTGTTGCATTGCAGGTGAGTTCTAGGCATCCCTTGTTTGTTTTCCAGCCCAGGCAGGAACCTCGGCGTGGGCACCTGTAACTGGCGGAGGCTGTGAGTGGTCGGTCAAGGGAAGGGAATGGGAGATGGGAAACGGTTTCAGGTAGTTTCTTGGCACGTTGCTCTTTGCTTTGTCCCTTGCAGGCTCCACAGGCAGCGTCGTTGGGGTGTAGCCACACGTCTGAACGCACTGAGAAGCTGAGGCGGTCGTCGTCCGTGTTGATGTCTAATACTGAAGCAGTACCTGGCAGGTAGGTGGAGCGTTTGGCTCTGTTTTTGCAGTCACCTTGCGCTGTGAGCCTCTGTATCAGACGTGTCTTGCGCCGCATGCCTCTGTATCGGGGTGGAGTAATGGATGGCGTGCCTCTGTATTGGACATGTCTTGCGCCACATCCCTCTGTATCGGCGGGGGTAATGTATCGCGTTCCTCTCTCACTCCTGCAGTAGCACTCAAGCGCTCTCTCTTTACGGCACTGTTTTCTTCCTTTTCCCCTTTCACTTGTGTGCTGCTTGTAGGTCCAATGCAGGACCTCCGTTTGGAGTCTTCACTCTGGTCCTAAGGATTGCCAAGGCCTGCTCGAAACAAAGCCCCAAACTGGACATCCCACAGGGGTTAAGCCCAGCCGCCCCCAGCCACCCAGAGCGATCTGAGGTCGGTTGGAACGCAAGGGGGTTTAACCTCTGCCAAATGTGTCTCTCTGGTTTTGGATTGAGAGAAATGTGTGCTTCTGGATCGAGCTTGCCTTGGGCAATGTTCATGGATGATAAGGTAGTGTAATGCATGTCGCGTGCCTCTGTATCGGGGTGGTGTAATGGATGGTGTGCCCCCGTATTGGACATGTCTTGTGCCACATCCCTCTGTATCGGTGGGGGTAATGTATCGCGTGCCTCTCTCGCTCCTGCAGTAGCGCTCAAGCGCTCTCTCTTTACGGCACTGTTTTCTTCCTTTTCCCCTTTCACTTGTGTGCTGCTTGTAGGTCAAATGCAGGGCCTCTGTTTGGATTCTTTGCTCTGGTCCTGAGGATTGCCAAGACCTGCTTGAAACAAAGCCCCTAACTGGATATCTGTGTCTCAATCCAGGGTTGGAGGTCGGGAGTGGAGTGCCACGAGAAGGAGGGTCGGTGGGTGGTGTTGGCTACTCAATGAGATTGGTAGCTCTGTGAATATTTCAGGATTTGCCTGTGTGTCTTTGAAGGTGTAAAACAAGGAGGGAAGCAGGCCCTTTCTAGTGGAGGTGACTTGGGCAAGGTGAGCTGTTTGTAGCGGTCTGGCGTTGCTTTGCAGTTGAGTTTTATTGGCATCTCTTGTTTGTGTGTTATAGGACAGGCCTGATCCTCAGTGCAGCCTCCCACAAATGACCTAGGCCAGGCGATTGATCAGCGAAGGTAAGGTAATGGAAGGTGGGAACTGGTTTTGGGCAGTCTTGACATGTGCCTTTTTCAGGTTCCGGAGCTGGCGGTGGGCCACTGTGCGCTGAGTAGGTGAGCTGACTGTTATCCTTTGTGGTGCCTAATACTTCAGCAGGCAGGTGTAGCACTTGCCTCTCTGTTCTTGTAGGTGTTGAACAGCCACCTGTGGAAGTGGAGGAGCAGCGGAGGTGAGATGGAATCACCGCCAGGCATGAGGCGGTTGCGGTAGCAATGATTTCTCAGAAGGGGAAGAGTAACTTTGCATCTCTTGGGGGTGATAGCAAGCACATGCCACGATGACCGGCATGTGTCAGGTTCGAGCGGGTCAGTGGGATGCCACCACCTTTTGGATAAGCAGGGTCTTCAGGTTGCAGTTGATGGTTGTGATACTAGTTGTTTGACCTGTTTTGATTTGTCTGCAAGCTTTTGTTTGCTGTAGAATCACAAAATTGTAGGGGTTGGAAGGGACCTGGAGAGATCATCGGGTCCAACCCCAAAGTTCAGGGTAGTCCAGGAACTTCTAAGTTAGGCCACGTAGCATTGCGTTTGCTCTTTTGTTATTGAGGTCAGATACCGATTGGCAGCCGCGTGCAAGCTAAGCGGAGGAAGCAGGGCTGGGGAGAGAGAGCAAGAGGGCACAAAGTAGAGGGCGGGACACAGGCGGTGAGAGTTCGGTGCTCTTTGTCCATGAGAGTCCATGTCCCGGAAGGGTCTGCCCAGGAGCTGTCCCCTTTGGGTGATGGATGAGCGGGTCACTTGTCAGCGCAATGTTAGAGTGCGGCAGGCAGGGTGGTTCCAGCCTGTGTTACGCTTGTGTAGGTTGCAGTGTTTTTCTTAGATTCTGCATTATAACTTGCTGAGATCTTTTAGTTGTTGGGTCTTTGCAAAGTAGTAATTAGACCTCTCGAGTCTTGCATGCCCCTAGCTTTCTTCCTATCAAGCCCTGAGTGTGTTGCAGTTGTAGGTTCAAGCACAGCTCTGTTTGGCTTGCATCGTTACAGATTTTCTTGCGCAGATCTGTCTTATGGCAATAAGCTGGGTCACAGGTGTGAAGTAGCACACCCGCCTTACATTGTGTATGTAGGAGTCAATCTCTGGGGTTTCGTTGGCTTTTTCCGCATAGTAAGATAAGCTATCCCCAAAGAGGACCGACCGGCAGTGCCACGGAAGCATCACTTGGAAGTGGGCAAGTCGACTCGCAGTATTTATTTGAGTTTCTCAGATGCAGATCACGAGGCCTGAGATGCAGGTCAAAGGAAGAGGGCAACCGAACCGGCAGGCGGAGTAACAGAGGAAGGCTGGCTGGCATCCACCATTAGAGGATCGGTGCCAGCGTTGCGAGCTTATTCATTTCCAGTTTTAGTTTCTCAGTAGAAAACAAAGCGCATAGCGGGATGTCGGCCCCCGAGCTAACTTTGAGGTGACCGACACCTAGCGTGCCAAAAGAGGAGTTTTACAGGCATCATACCGGCGTAGCACAAACTGTATCCTGTTTTAGTATTATCAGTGGCAGGCGGGCGTCAGCATGTTAGAGTAAAGCATAATCTGACTCCGAGCAGTCGATGCAGGTGATGTCGACGTGAGGTCTGTGCTGCCGCACTGCTGGTTACTGACACCGTTCTGCATTACAGGCAAAGAGGAGGAACCCTCGAGATGGGCGAGCGCGTGTCTTAAACGATGCGGTCTTCGCAAGGCCGGTTTCCCTAAGGTGACCTCTGAAAGGTGAGTTAAAGAAAAAGGGGCGGTTGCAGCGGGGCCACGCAGGGGTTTATTGTCATCAGTGTGGAGAGGCCGATTGCCTTTGTATTAAAGGTCAGAGAGAGGTTTTGCGTCCATTCCGCACGATGCAAGCATTTGGGGTTTTATCTGTGTTCAAATGTCACTTGTTATCCACAGTCTCTGTTGCGTCTTGCCCGTTACAGATGCTGGCTGTGTTGCGCCCCCCTGCTCTCCACCCTCAGCGAGCATCATTGTGTTTGAGCCTCTCCGCTTTGTCACGAAGCATAGCGAACAACAATCATCTCGCTCTCAGTCTGAAGCATTTCACATTTCAAATGCTTATCCGGTGTCAGCTTTGCAGAGCCTGGGCTGGAACAATATCTCTGCTTTTGAAAGTTTGGAGTCTTAAGCGGGGATTTGGTGTCGATCTCCGATTCATTACCGACATACTTTACCAGTTGATTTCCTCCAAACGGATGGATTTCGTGTTATACCGCATCGCAGCAGTCTCTAGCGGTTTTCCTTGCTGCGAGACCTCGATAGCGTCGCATCGTTTGGATTGTCTCGCATCATAGGGCTCTGGCTCTGCGTGACGTCTGGTGCCGCATGACTCTGTAACGGGGGTGGCATCCATGGCATTGTCACGTCTCGGGATGATGTCTCGCACCGTCAGCCTCTGTATGCGAACTGCGTCTTGTGCTGCGTGACTCTGTAACGGGGGTGGCATCCATGGCATTGTCATGTCTCGGGATGCCATCTTGCGCCGTCAGCCTCTGTATGTGAACTGTGTCTCGTGCCGTGTGACTCTGTAACGGGGGTGGCATCCACGGCATTGTCATGTCTCGGGATGCCATCTCGCGCCGTCAGCCTCTGTATGTGAACTGTGTCTTGTGCCGCGTGACTCTGTAACGGGGTGGCATCCACGGCATTGTCATGTCTCGGGATGCCATCTCGCACCGTCAGCCTCGGTATGTGAACTGTGTCTCGTGCCACGTGACTGTGTAACGGGGTGGGATCCATAGCATTGTTATGTTTTGGGATGCTATCTTGCACTCTCGGGCCATCTATTTCTGTGGGGCTTTGCATTGTATGCCTGTATCTACTTAGCATTTTGTGCGGTCTGGAAAGGTTTTGGGATGGTGTCATCAATAGCAGTGTTGTATCATGGGGTTGTAAGTCGCTGTCTGGCTGTGGTTTTGGGTCGTGTTCCATTGTATGACTCTGTGTAGGGGTGCAGTCTCGGACTGTACAGTGTATTTGCTAGGTCTGTGTTTTGCCAGGTACTACATTGAGGTTTGGCTTCCTGCGGAACAATCTGCGGCACATTATGCCAGAGCGTAAATTTCAAAGAGAAGCAGGAGCTAGGGTGCTGCAGGTAGCCGAGTGGTTTCTTAGCCTTTAGCTTTTGCGATGTAACACTTAAGTGTCATAGCGGTGAAGCTGTTTGAAGTGCGACACCACGCCAAGCATGGCTGTAGACTTGAGGCAATGGCCCAATGCGGCAGCCGGAGGTGGGATGGCTGCGGTTTGGGTGGGTGTCAGCAGCTGCGAAGAGGCTGTCGGTGAGTTAGTCTAGCTCTGCTAGCGTGTGTGATGTTTTCCTTACAGGTTTGCTCAGGCTTCAGGAAGTAGAGATTTGAGGGGTTTTTGCAGGCAGGGCGATCTTTTAGGAGGCCCCTGGGAACGGCGTTCCCGGATGGTGCCTAGCAGGGCAGAGCGAGCGGCGGCGAGTATGCGTGGCTAACCTTGGGTGCGGGATGTTTTTGTTTCAGGTTTGCTCAGGCCTTAGGAATTAGATATTTCAGAATAAAAAAAACCCCAGCCGGGGGATTTTTTTTTTTTGTTCCCCCGGCTGGGTTTTTTTTTCCTCGGTCCCGGCCGGTCTGCGAGGCGACTATCGTCGCCTAAGTTTGGGCGCAGGCGGCTCTCGGGACGGGGTTTTTGCAGGCAGGGCGATCTTTTAGGAGGCCCCCGGGAACGGCGTTCCCGGACGGTGCCTAGCAGGGCAGAGCGAGCGGTGGCGAGTATGCGTGGCTAACCTTGGGTGCGGGATGTTTTTGTTTCAGGTTTGCTCAGGCCTTAGGAATTAGATATTTCAGAATAAAAAAACCCCAGCCGGGGGATTTTTTTTTTGTTCCCCCGGCTGGGTTTTTTTTTTCCTCGGTCCCGGCCGGTCTGCGAGGCGACTATCGTCGCCTAAGTTTGGGCGCAGGCGGCTCTCGGGACGGGGTTTTTGCAGGCAGGGCGATCTTTTAGGAGGCCCCCGGGAACGGCGTTCCCGGACGGTGCCTAGCAGGGCAGAGCGAGCGGTGGCGAGTATGCGTGGCTAACCTTGGGTGCGGGATGTTTTTGTTTCAGGTTTGCTCAGGCCTTAGGAATTAGATATTTCAGAATAAAAAAACCCCAGCCGGGGGATTTTTTTTTTGTTCCCCCGGCTGGGTTTTTTTTTTCCTCGGTCCCGGCCGGTCTGCGAGGCGACTATCGTCGCCTAAGTTTGGGCGCAGGCGGCTCTCGGGACGGGGTTTTTGCAGGCAGGGCGATCTTTTAGGAGGCCCCCGGGAACGGCGTTCCCGGACGGTGCCTAGCAGGGCAGAGCGAGCGGGTGGCGAGTATGCGTGGCTAACCTTGGGTGCGGGATGTTTTTGTTTCAGGTTTGCTCAGGCCTTAGGAATTAGATATTTCAGAATAAAAAAAACCCCAGCCGGGGGATTTTTTTTTTGTTCCCCCGGCTGGGTTTTTTTTTCCTCGGTCCCGGCCGGTCTGCGAGGCGACTATCGTCGCCTAAGTTTGGGCGCAGGCGGCTCTCGGGACGGGGTTTTTGCAGGCAGGGCAATCTTTTAGGAGGCCCCTGGGAACATTGTTTCCGAGGTGTGCCATGCCAGTTGTGTATTTTTGAGGCGTAGGGGTTGTATTGTCTGTGGTAGGGTTTTATGGATCATCACAGGTGTGACTTCTTGCAGGAAGGTATGTTGTTTCTTAAGCAGTTACAAGGAGAGATTTGTAGTAATGTTGGCGGAACGCTGGAGAGAGATCCTAGAGAGATGTTCTGTGGTGAGCTGGATTGCTGTGTAGGTGGTCCTAATTTGGTTTTCACCAAAGCAGGAGTTGTGTTAGGTTTTGTATTGTGTTGTAGTAGGAGCTGTAACTTTTCCTGTAAGCTTTAGTGTGGGCAGAGTAGGTGACCATGTGTCCTATAGACCAGAGCTGTTTCCTAGGGGAAAAAATGTAAGAGGAAATTACAGTTTGAAGTAAAAGAAGGCAGTGTGAGGAGAAGTAATAAGCTGAAAATTGTAAAAGCATCATGCTAATTTCTACAGCTCTGTGAGCTGTGTCTCCTGTAACCAGTAATTTGTTTGTACAGAATTTTGA